>JASCZW010006154.1:0-108228 GCA_034211315.2 Aedes japonicus | reverse complement strand
CTCTAGGAATATATAATATATAGTGAATTAAGATTATAATGATAAAAAATATAGTGAATGAATATTATAATGATACATATAGTAAGTGAATGTAAAAATGATAGTAACAATTCCATCTGTTAACCTGGAAGTTAAGACAATATAGTAGCTATGAGAAAACAAATTGATTCAAACATGTTTTACAATACCGGGAATATCCATGGATGATCTGAAATTATATAGCATATGAAGAATAGTAAACCAAAAATTTCGAAGTGCTGTTCCGTTTCCTTGAATTACAAAAACTTTTTGTAGTGAGTCTCACAGGTAGTATAGCAATTTGTATCAAATGAATTTAAATGCAATAATTTCATATCATTTAATTTCATAGCATAAAATAAATATTTGACGTTATAATGTAAAATAAAAATACGAGCAAGCCAGTAACCTATAGTAGAATATATATTCGTAACTTAGCTGGTCATCGAAAGATTTCCGCTGTTGCAGCTTCGATAAAATTAATATCTATTAAGAATTTGTTTTCACAGTTATAGTCAAATAACATAATAAGCGGAAGTATAATATATATCTGGTATCCACTGGTATGTAACTGAAAAAAAAAGATTAGATATGTTTTAATATCCTAATAGTCTGAGAAAAGCTGAAAACATCATACAATTAGGAGAAATAAATTTTATATAAGCATGAATAATGCCAAAAACGTAGAATAAGTAAAACCAGACAAAAAAGTCCGATAACTCTTATTGGTCTGGATCTATAAATGATAATGGGAAACAGGAAAGCAATGATTATAAATTATATAGTTTTTGTGAATAAGGGAATTGCTATTTTGAGTAGAATTTGTCGTACATAATGCTTCCTACATTTTTTTTCAGTGAAAATGGCATAGAATATAGATAATATAGCGAAGGGATGTTATAGTATAAAATTATAATACCAATTTTAATTGTATTCACATATCTACAGACTGTGATCCTGCTGCAATTGTGGACTGGCTCGCTCATGCACTACTTACCTTAGATAAATTATCATAACCACCGAAATAACAAAATACATTTTAAATTATTTTAAAATACTAAGGATGACTTGGATGACCTGAAAATACAAAGAATATTATATCTACAATATCGATGTGCTGCTGCTATAGTGGAAAAAATAATTGATGTGATATAACCACAATGGAACTGACTCTTAGCTTCGGGTCCTGGAATCCCTACTGAGCCCTTGCTGCAAGTCAAGCCGGCCAGTTCAGCGCAAGGGTTTAATCCTCTTTAGAGACATAATAAAATAATAAATTAAGCAAAAAATTTAATTGTAAACAGGAATAATA
This sequence comes from Aedes japonicus, assembly GCA_034211315.2. NCBI lineage: Eukaryota > Metazoa > Arthropoda > Insecta > Diptera > Culicidae > Aedes > Aedes japonicus. The sequence continues at coordinate 106,898 of JASCZW010006154.1, read as the reverse complement.
TTGGAATTAAAATCCATTCTACCAATTTGTCCCGTTTGAGACAATTCAATTAAAGATCTCTTCTTTTCTTCCTCAACCAATGGAAAAATGGTTTTAAGTTAATTGGGTTTTCCTTTCTGCGTCAATGCCTCGAGGTTGGCTCTTCTTTTTCAATTGGCCTTCCAGATCAAAGTCGTCAGCTGAAATAAGCTTTTCTTGTTTATTTGTAAATAATTTGCAGCACTTCAAGTCCTCACCTTTTACAGAGTTACTGTAGTGAAGACACAAAGATCCTTACTTCACGATAATATATCTTTGGAATCCTAATTGCCGCACTCTTTGACGCATCCGAAATTTTCCAAAATTACAACAAGAGCAAGGCACCGCGCCGTCTTCCTGTTAAGTCACGATTCCGAAATTGTTTTTTGCGATTTTTTTGGTTCCGGTGTTCATTGATTCCGTCTCTGTGGCAAAAAAGCTACTATCTGAATCATGATCCGCATGCATAAAACGTGAAACATAATTCAATGCATCACGCACCTTCTCTTGATCTGCATTTGAAGATGGAGCATATAAAGCTGCATAACCTTGAGGATCATTATCCACTGACACAAGTTTTTCCGCTTTTAAAGAACAAAAACTTCCACATGTTGCATCCTCACCAAAGCACTCTGGTGATCTGCATTTTAAAACATTTTCTGGTGAAACTGATCTGCATTTTAAAATAAGAATACGCTCACATTATCGAATGGCCATCCCTTACTTTCTTGTCCGACAAGAAAGAAGTGAAATTCGACCAAAACCCTTGCATTTTTCACGACTTTAGATAGAAATAACTTACCAGCTCTTGTCATCTCATCAAATCCACAATCTTTGTCGACAGAACTTTCATCACTATCACCAAAGTAACTCTTGGTTTTGCTCTAGGACATTTTGATTTCGTAAAGAAATGTGAAATCTCCGTAAAACACAAGCTTAGAACAGCAATTTTCAATTCGTTCCAGTCGGTCAAATATAACATAATACGCTGAATAACCGGAGCAGGTTTCACGTCTTTTTATGTTCAAAATTTATAATTCTACATTTTTAGCCACGTTACATGGAAAGGGAGGGGAGTTGATCATATCTTATAAATGCACTAAATGGTGAAGCGAGAGTTAAAATGGTCGGAAAATGTCTTATACCTGGTACAGACATACAACGTACAGCGTTGTACTCCTTTAGTCTAGTACGTGTTTTTTTGGTACTGGATTAAACCATTTGACAGTTCTTACAACGCTGTACGTTGTATGTCTGTACCAGGTATTACGTAATATCTGAACGAACCCCATGACAAAGCATACACTGAAAATAAATCAATAATTTTTATTATTAAAATTTAAATCAGGCACTTAAATCGGTCAATTTTTGCTTCGAATTGAAATCATGTGAGCGAGTATGATTTTCATTTGCCGCACATAATTTTCAACACCCGTCATTTAATACACAGGTTCGTTTGCAATGAGACTGATATGGTCTGCACATAATTTTCAAAGGAGCGAGAAATGTCATTCAAGTGCGTTTTCACTTTGCCCAATTCTATCCATCTTCGCACTTAAAACGAAATAAATAACCGCGCGTGAAAAATAAATCAACAGAAAACTAAGTTGATAAACAAAGCCAATGGCCAATCAAAAGCGATTATTCAGAATGGGAAAGGTGAGACGAAATTTGTATTCGATTGCCGGGAGAAACGTGTTTTGTTTATCTCGAATTTATTTTCACGAAATTGCAGCATCCGTTGAGGATTTGACGGAAAGTTTTGAACTTGAACCGGAATCCTCCAAGATCGACAAGAAGGAAAAGAAACGTAAGATCCAGGAAGCTGAAACCGGGGCATGTTAGTTATTTATGAATGCATGAACATTCTGGATATTTGATCGATCTGTTTTTATAGTTGTGAAACGGCCGAAGCAAAGCGATGATGAAGAAATATGTAGTTTTAGTACATGCAAAGGTACAAAAAATCCAATACTAACCTTTTTATGAAAAAAAATCCATGCACCTTTTCACATAAAACGTATTAAAAAACTCATTTGATTTTTGCTAGGACAAGTTAATGCAATCCATGTACACTATAATTAATATCTATTCAGCTGTTGCACTTGAAGACTATATATTTATTGCACATATGGTTAAATACTCTATGGGTCATGAAAAGTATTTGACCACATTTAATAAAAAATAAGTGCCACACCAATACAGAGCAATAACTTTGCCCAGATCTATAGGTGGTTGTACTTAAATATAAGATGCACTGTTGTTTGAGTGACCGTATCGCAGCGATATTGTTGAACAAACAGAATGGGACTGGTATGCGGTTACATTTATGTTTGATGGACAAAGTAACTGCATATCTTGTCCCAATGCGTTTTTTTCCTCAAAAACACATTTTTTACTTATTTTTTTATTGTAAAGTTAACAATGCATACTATTACATTTAAACTATCAAAATATAGAGTAAAAAAGTACGCCAAACAGGCTGAATCAAGAAAAATACATTCCCAACTTGAATGATCGTTTTCTTGGTTTGCTGTTTTTCAATATGGGACTGATATGCGGTTACAGGCAGTATGGGCGTCCATTGTCCAGTTTGTTTATTTTTCTCCTAATGTTCTTTCTCAAGAGTATGTGCGTTTATCCGAAATCAATTGGTTCTAACAGCGTTTTATGGCAGCATTTTTAAGATACATTTATCTTAAAGAAGAATGTCATAAAACTTTTTCAAGTATCTTTTAAAATTACTTATAAGGTGAATAACACTTATAAATGATGTAGTTTTATGGAGGTTTCTTCAAGTGTTCTTTAATCACTCTTAAGAACTGTTAATCAATTAAAAACACCTTAACTTGAAAAATGCCGCGAAAAAACCAGATGATCTCCATAATGCTTTGATAAAACTAAAACTACAAAAAAACTTGAATAAAACCTATTTGCATTTGAATTGTTACTTTGGCGTTTTTCAATATTATTTTAAAGCCGTTCGGGCTATGTTTGCCGATTATAATAGATAGGGTTATGTTTGCCGATTAGATTAGATAGAGTATCACAGATCAAAGTAATGTACACGAGACTGTGAAAATATTCAAGGTTGGACTCTGAATAGGGTAAATTTTCCTATGTTGGCCGTCTGAAGACAATTTGTTTATAACACATCTACTCAGCTCTGTTGCTTTTTAGCACTCTCTGTGCAATTCAATACGAGTATCTCTTTTTAGCACACCTCTCTTCTATCATGCCACTTGCACTTAATTTACATCTCTGACGATAAGTGAAGCTTGCATTCAATCGATCGGAGTCTGCAAGCCAGTGATTAATCAGTGCGCTCACATGATAGGTTGATTGTAGTAATTCCGTATTTCCCCGACACGTGCATCGGCACCTTTCAACGATTCGCTAATGGGTTGGATTAGTACTTTGGGAACGTGGGGTTTTAGATGGGCCCTTAGTAAATAAACAATCACATTAGCTACAACGTACAAAGCGGTTCATTCGCCAGCTCATTTTACCCCATAATGCTTTAACTCCCATATCGTTGTGTGCTCAGATAAATGTTCTCCTCCTCCGTAAAGAAAATGAGTTGACAAATCGTGAGAAACTGATACACCTAACGGCTCTGAAGTTCTAGAATGATTGGTGTAGTTGTGATTGCGTAATCACCGGAGGACTCGAACCTAAAAAGTCTGCATCGTTGGTACACACTTTAAAACTCACTTAAATTCTCACTGTTTGTGTGCATTTGGCATCAACAATCCATTTAGCGATAATTAAAACAATGCGATTAAACAGATCAAGTGAGCAGATCTGCATTATTAATCTACTCTCCCCTCTACCGGAGCCCATTACATGAACCATTCGTTGTGAATTTAATGACAGTGCGTTGATATAGTTATAAAAAATAAACACGAATAACTTTCCTCGAATCATTTCCGTCGACGAGGAACAAGAGCAGGCATTCAGGACCCAGCAAATAAATTCTGTTCTTCTACAGACGTCATTATCATCATCGTAATTATTATCATTATTATCATTATGCTAATTTCATTGGCAAATTTTGTGCCCCATTTAGCAATGGTTATTTAAAACCGGTGCGTCGGTCGTAAAAATTCTCCCATCACATCAACATTCCGGCACGGGAGCCTTGTCCGAATCGATATGGAGGCCTCCCTTGGCCATTTTGGCCTTTCAGAACCCGTGATAAATCGACAGACATTTATGGATTCTGCCGATCGTTCGTTCGTCCGTTCGTTCATGCAAACACACATCGCACAATCGCATCGTCATTTTTTACGACTGAACTTGAGTCATCAACAAGTGCCATCAAACCAGCAGTACCTACCTATGTAAACAAATGAGCATCAAAATCATAAACACACAGTCCCTCCCGGCCGCTAAGGTTGATTACACAGGCCACCCGGGTCAACGGTGACATCGTAAATATCTTTATTTCCATGATATATTTGTTGTTCCGCTCTTTCAACGGGAAAAAAGGTGTATGCAAAATCCTCGGCACTAGGTGAGTGCAGGAAGGAAGTGGATTGAAATGTTTCGCGGCCGAGTCTACCCGGCCTTCACACGGGAACAACGGCGGCTGTGAACAGACTTTGAAATGAGTCTCTCTTCCGAATGGGCTGAGTGAGCTGCTGCTAATGCGTGCGGGGACTGGTAAATGTACGAATTCGATGCGTCGTCGTTGTCCATCCATCGATGGACGCGGGCAGGTGAGGTTCGAAGCCGCATACATTGATTTAGCTCGGCAATTATGGCTAATAGATTGGATTTGTTTCGTGTGAAGCATTTGTGGGCTCTGGAGTGGAACTTTATCCGCATTCTACAGAAGGTGTCATGGGTCTTCTTTTTGAAAATCATCCAACTTATTAGGCTGAACTGAACTATCGAATATTCGTTTACAATGGGCTCTCATTCCCTCACTCAGTTTGAAGATTCGATGGACAACCGGAAGCAATCGAGTGTGGCTAAACCAACTGTCAGTCAGTGTTGCCAAATGTGCATGACGTCACAATTGTGAACGAAACTAGCACTATTGCACAATTGCGTGACGAACCAGTCTCAGGCTGAAGTCTTGTTAATATGGAACACGTATGCAACCACGTATCAAAATCTGTGGTGGTCCAACCAAACCAAACAATAACCGAACTGTAGGTTGATTCAAGTCAATAAGTTCCATTTAGAACAAGCATGCTCGTACAAAGACGAAAGAATAGCAAGACGCTCCACTTAGTTCTACTGAGCCAATCTGCTGGGGACTCGCTACAAGCTGGTTCTACATCCGCTATGGTTTTAACACTCCTCATACAGTTATATCGTAAGGCACACCGTGAAATCAAAGCTGACAGTGTGTATTGGCCTAATCAGAGTGATTTCCTGCCCGCACTCATCCACTACCAGGGCAGCACCTCCCCCATTATGAAGATTGTCGATGATATCAATCAAAGCGGTGATTACTCCTCTATTATCTCGTTCGCTTCGGTTCGTGTGATGACCGGCTGGCATTCTGCGCTAGGCTTCGGATCCGCCGGTAATGGATTGGCTCTAGTGAGAGGAGCTTGAGATTGCTATCGACAACATAGGTAGGTAGGTACGTGCCGGATAATTGATACATTTTGATGAGTGACAAATCAGTTATGCTCTGGAGCGAAATATTAAGGAAAACACTTATGTTTGAAAAATTCTAAGTGGGATTATTCATGTATTGACGTTGGTAAGAATCATCTATGACAGATAGGTTCGATTGAAAAAATGTAAATTGTAGAACACGCTAATGTGTTTCTGTGGAGCAACCTATGAACGGATCGATGATTTCAATCAGCTACCAGTCAAAAGTATCGAGTCACTTCCAAAAGTTGCAAAACACACTTGAATATTGCATCATCCTCATAAGTATCGACTCAACTAGAATAGTAGAATTTATTTAGCTATATCTTGAAATCTTGATTACCAGCAAAATGTAGACTTCAGCAACGTTGTACAGACAGATTAAGAGCATCCAAAAGGTGGAGAGTATGGTTCGTTACAGTTGTCTTATCCTCAGGGATAAGGTGCGACTCAAATCTCTTTGAGTGCAGCACGCGCTGCTACGAGACAGTACATTACATTTCAAAGAGACGTGAAAGTGCAGTCTGTACACCCGTGCACCCTTGCTCAAAGCCGCACATCTCATTTCAAATTTGCTCTCGTCTCTTTGGGCGTTAACGATTGCACTCTCTCTCTTATCGTCTCTGTGCAAGCACAAGTGCAAAAAACAGACACGGCGGCAGGCCCGACTAGTTCGTGAATAAGGATTTTAATAAAATGAACCCTCTTTGAACCCATACAATGCGTGTTTGTTACTAGCATCAACAATTTTCCTTTTGCTACCAATTACCAAAGCATGAGCCAGAGCACAGAGTAAAGCACTGAGTAGAGCACTGTGCATTACTCTTTGTCTCTGAAAGAGTAGTGCTTGTGCGGCTATCTGTCTCTCGTGCTGCTACGAAATCTCTCGCACTTTCGTTTTGTGCGCTCTTCTGAAACAGGAGACGCACACTTGAAATTGAGTGAAGCACCCTATTTTGCACTACTCTGTGTTTTTCGACAATCCCTGCTTATCCCATTCAAAGAATTTGTCTGTCTTTATGAGCATGATCAGAATAATGAACATGATTGACCTCCCGAGGTTGTTACTCCGTTACTTCCAGATCAGCTGTTATTACACAGAGGATCAACATGCTCAATGTGTATAACTGGTGATCCCAAACTAAGGCAATACCGGCGCTGGCCTCGCCCAAATGCTGGTCAAGTAAGGTAAGCGTAGGAATATGTTGACGTGATACTCACTTTAATGGAAGCCGAGAACACCTCTGCACTCTCACGAGAAATCACTGGGATTTTGGATAACAGGATTGCGTAGCCGCAGGGTTCATTTTGGTTAACGGTAAGCTTAATTCACGCTTCGTTTACTTAAATATTTAAATATTAGTACTGATGTCTGAATTTGAAACAATTTGTATCAACACCCACAAAGTGTAATGGTGGTTTTTCATTGGCATAATAACATTATTAACGCTTGAGAGACGCTTTGTTGTTTTCTTACTGTGTTCACTCGATCACTCGAATCACTGAATTATAGATAACCGAAACAATACGAATCGCGATATGCCCGATAGGAAAATAGTGCGTTATAAAGCATCGTAACAACCTTTCACAGCCCATGCTCGAACCAACCTCTTTTTTCGTAACCTTCAATTTTACTACTGTATCCTACAATCTATTGCACTACTTTAACTAATATCTGTATCAATCAAATTGAAGTTTTCTAATACTATCTACTATCAATATCTAATACTTTCTACTATCAATTTCGATGTTCATTACTTCTCACGGTTTTTGTTAATTATTAGCAGTTCAAAGAAGTTGAAGGTCTATAAATGGACATTCGAAATTTTTTTGAGAGCAAGTATAATAATTTCCAGCATGAAATTAAAAGAAACAAACAAACAAAACTTAACGAATGCAATTCTCTCTCTCTAAAAATAAGCTCGAAACAACATCCTCCCACCCTCTATTTGAAATCCAGGCTACGCTTCTGGTTTAACAATGTGCGACGGGCTCCAGATATAGAGGTTAGATGCGAATTATATAAGCATCCCCCAGACAGGCAACCGGGGCTGCCGTATGATGGAGGGGGGTTCCGAGAAGTTGCTGGGTTCTGTTAAGTTGCTTCCAAAATCCCACAAATATCTGAAAGCAGCCCTGTCAAAGCGAGTCACCCCGCTATAAGGGTAATAGTCCAGGCCTTCACAAACCTAAGCGTCTGTTCTCCATGTCAGAGGCGGCTCAAAACGGCGTCTGTTCTCGATGTTAGGAGCGACCGATCATCTTCCTCGTGCCAGCGTGGGACTCTAAACAGAGCTGTGCACGATTGTTCTCCAGCTAGACAAGAGGTTGGTGCAGGCCCTAAATGCCAGTCGTAAACAATAATAGCAATGGAAGCACACGATGTAAATACGGACCGGAACAATCGGCATAGACCCAGGCAACGAAAAAGGATTAACGATTGGAAACTCAGAACACGGAACTGTAAGTCCCTCAATGTCTCGGGAAGTACCCGCATTATTTCTGACTAACTGAGGGTCCGCAAGTTCAACATTATAACGCTACAGGAGGTTTGCTGGAAAGAATCAACGGTACATACACTGATAAAAATAAAAATTTCTGCGTTATCTAACGCACCTAAAGGGAATGCTAGATTTGCCAGAATATAATGGGATATTTCATGTAAATTTAAATCAGATAACGCCTGAACCCAGCCTGTTGTATGAAAGATTGCCAATATTGTTGTATGGCACATGACAAATTGCAAACAATTTCGTTGTTTACGCCTCCTTTAGCTTGGATTTAAACGAGGGGATATTTTACACGCTTGTTTAAATTAATTATTTTTTACTGTGTATTTACGAGCTGTCACTTCTGCACTATATAAGCCCATTATTTTGCCTTTCTTAGCATTATATTAGCATTATATCTGAATGTAGAGCTTTCAAGACATATGCAGATATAATGCTGATATAATGCCACGTTTACTGCTTAATGGTTACTTGAGTTACTTGTTAAAATTAATTATTTTTATTTCTGTGTACGCATAGGAATGGTTACACCATCTATCAGAGCTGCGGCAATACACGCGAGCTGGGTACAGCTTTTATCGTGATGGGTGAAATGGAAAAGGGCGTGTGAATGGTTATTGACCAATCGACAACAGAATGTGCAAGTAGAGAATCAAAAACCGTTCCTTCAAAATCAGCATAATCAACGTGCACAGCCCTCACCTAGGAAGTGACGGTAACGACAAAGATACTTTTTACAAGCAGCCGGAACGGGAATACAACAGCTTCCCAAATCATGACCTCAAAATCGTCATCGGATATCTCAATGCTCAGATTCAAACTCATAACTATTTTTCCTCAAGTTATTCTACACTGTTCAGGTTTGACTTAATTCATAGCTGAGAGATTTCAAGTTTTCCAGGATCGACACAAAATGGACTAACTTTCAAGTTATTCAGGACTGACTTACATCATATTCAAAAGGTGCCACATTTAAACGTATGATTCACTTCGTATTTAAGTTATTTCAACCACTTTAGGACTTATTCACTTTATATTCAAATGGTTTCAATCCTTTACTCAAGTATTTTTAAGCATTTTAGGTTTGATTCCGAATTATGTGTAACCAAATAACTGAGTATTGCAGTGATATTCACGTAACTCTGTATTTTGCACAGCTGAGTCTCTTCATATTTGAATCATTTCAAGCATATTTGTGTAGTTCCAAACTTCTCAGGTTTTACTCACTTCATATTCAAATATTCAATGACGAAAATTTTCTCGACTCCTTGGGCATATGGTATGATTGTACTTGTACTTGTACAAAATCATACTTATTCAAAAATGGTACCTGACATCGATAGCTCTCAATTGATAACTGTGGAAGTGCATTTAGAACACTAAGTTGAGAGCAAACAACAAGCAAATTGTAAAGGGCAGCCAGAAATGCTAAAAGAAGAAGAAGAAATTATGACTCACATAATATTTATATGATTTCACTCTTTGCGGGTATGGTTCACTTCGTATTGAAATGAATACAAACTTTTCAGTACTGATTCACTTCTTTTTCCGATGATTCCAATGTTTTAAGGACTAACTCGACGCACAGTTCTAGTGATTCAATGGTGATTAACTTTATACCCAAGTGACTTTAGGCAATTTTTAGTGATTTCTAAATATTTCAGAATCATTAGTATAATCACAGAGAACAGACGTTCATCTTCGGTCTGCTACTTGTGTAAAACTTTAAACCGAAATTTCAAATGTATGTCGTTATGCTCCTGGTAGGAGGCGCTACAGTTGTGCGATAACTGTCAAGTAAATGTTTATCAAAAAAAAGTCTAACACATAACCTGCAAAGTCTTGTTTGTTTTTCTCTGCACTTGCTTCGTATATCGGCTGCCCGTATTAACTTTTACTTACGTTTTTCAAGAAAAGTTATGTGGAAATCAATGTCTGTTCTCTATGGTATAATTGCAAACTAATATCACCTAAGTGGCAAGCTCTGTTATCTCATATATCATTTTGATTTCAGCTGTTATCGCTAAAAACATTTTGTTGTCACCATTCGGTTTTTTTATCATATGTTATTTATTTTAAAATAATATTTGTGACAAATTTTACTTTTTGAATGCTAAACTATAAATGCCATCTACAAGTTTGAATAAGAAATCATGATTTTCTTCTGTTATCAGTTCAGTTATTTTTAACAAAGCTGGAATAGTAACACGGACATGCTGCAGGACTGCATCTTACAGACTTACTAATAAATGTTCAAGGAGAGTCTCCATCGTTGTTCGCGTATTGAGATGTTTATGAGGGGAGTAAAAGATGCTGTTCTGTTGTCAAGGTCTGTTGTCATTTGCTTCAACACAGCACGGTCGCATATTTCTAGGTTTTACTTTTAAACGTGCTAACGCAATCAAAGCATTAGCTATAGTTTGCATGCATAACAAGGTGTCAATTTTCTTATTTCACTACTTTCGTTGTTAAAAGCCTACACCCATGAAGGCAAGTTCAATGCCAAGCTGGCTCTCTAATTCTACTAAGCTACTATACAAGTGCTGTCCTAATTGGCATGACTGTAGGTCATAGTTTGTATTTTTTTGTGTTCAATGGCAATTTGAATTGTCAATTGTTTGGGACTCCTGATAGACATACTGAATGAAGACGTTATATACTTTCTTGTAGTTAAATGTTTCAGGATTCGTTGTGATGGTAACATTCAGGTGCAATCTTCTTGTAGGAATGTGAACGAAAAGTAAAAACCAAAGCATCAGTAGCTTACACGAATCAATTTGTTATCTAAACGACCCTTGTTATACATATATGAAAGTATGTATTTTCTTTTCTAATCCTCCTAATGGTACCATTTGATTGTAACTGGTCTTCGGCTCTAAATTATCCTACTGTTCAAATACAATCATGCAAGATTCAGGTATTTTCATTCATGTTAATAACAAGACAACAAACCAATTTCTTACATATTGGATGCTGGATAAGAAAGTCCTCCGTCAGCATTATAAAAAAAAAAAATCCAGCGTTGCATATGTATTCTGCTGAGTCAAGGGACACATAACCTTTAAAAATAAATAAAAACAAATTGCTGTCTGTTTGTTTGAACCTTATAGACTGAAAAACTACCAATCAGTTCATGGCGTGAAATTTTGTATGGAGGAATTTTTAAGATAGTTCGAGACCCCTCTTTTCTCTTTTTCTCTTAAAGGGGGGCGGGGGCGCAAATTTCTGCATAACTCGAGAACTAGTCAAGCAAAGGAAACCAAATTTAGCAAGCGAGAGTTTTTAGATGCAACAACCCAAGTAACTCAACTTGTTATATAATGTTCAAAAATTTTTAAAAACATGATCATTTTTTTTTAATCTTTTTTTTTTAGTACACTTAACTTATTTCTGGTATCTTATATGACCAAAAGAGCGAAATAAATTGATCTATTCGAAACATCTTTAACGTCTTATAAGATGTTTTAAAATACAGATTTAGGAGTAATAATACGTTTTTACGATACTTCGAATAACATGCCTTAAACATGATGATGTCTTATCTTGGTTGTTTCTAGCATCGTAATAAAAAATTGATTATAATCAAGATATTCCAAAGAAAAAAACAGATGCAGAAACACATGAATATGACATGCAACTTTGAGAAATGTCAAACAAACAGAAGTTAAAAAAAGATTGTGACTGTGTTGTGATTGTGAAAAATATGTTTGTTTATGAGGAGAACATGCACAACTCATAGTAACAAATGGCAATCGATTTTGGCCAAATTGATTATTTAATTAATATCAGAAATTTTAAGATTGTTTATGTTCAGAACTCTTAATATCATATGCATGACAGCTGGGGGTGCAACTTTTGGTTTAACTCTTGCAGAATTTAGGCGTCGTTCTAAATATAACAGAAAATTCTCTTATATTTAGCAATTTTGTAGCACCTCTGTTGAAATCAACAAAAAACGTCAAGGTGGATTAGACAAATGGTCTAACTGTCGATCAAAAGTATTTTTAAAACGTAAACAAATGTCCATATTAGCAAGTAATTTTTTTCTTACTCAAAGTGTCATCTTAATCATCGACAAAAAAACGCAGTTTCGAAATTTTTAGTGATAATTGTAGTCATAATTTCAATCGGCACTGTAATGTTTTCCATAGCTAAGACGTGAAGTTAAAATTGAGTCCAACATACTAGGTTGCCTGAAAAGTCCCTCTAATAACAAACACGAAAACATTTATTTTTGCCAAATTGGGTTTATTTCTCAACATACTCTCCTCTTAGGTCGATACAGCAAGTCCAGCGATTTTCTAATTTTTTTTATCTCATTAGAAACTCCTTCGGATTGCGTGTAAACTTGCTCAAATTCTTCGGAGAAATTGTAACACGAATGTGTTTTTGGTCCATTGTAAGCAAACGCGGCACCCATCGCGCGCAGAACTTCTTCATACCCAAAACGGAATGCATGATATTGCCTATGTCGTTCAATACTATATCATGGATTGGCAGCATAATTAATCATCAATTAAAAGAGAGATTTGAGCAATAAAAATGAAAAAGTGCCACTAAATTATTATATGCCTGTGCCAATAAATAATGCGTGATCAGCATTAAAAATTAGAATGAGCAATAAAGATGAGAAAGATCTTCGGATGATCTATTGCGACCGGTAAATCTGTCAAACAGCAACAGCTATTAGTATATGTGCAATTAATATGCAGTATTCGCCAAATTATGTAATTTGAGCACTCAACTATTCGCATATGTCTTTAATTTTGTTAGATTTTCCCATAAAAACAGTAAAATGAGCAATGGATATTTATTTATCCATTGCTCATTTTACTGTTTTTATGGGAAAATCCAACAAAATTAAAAGACATATGCGAATAGTTTAGTGCTCAAATTACATAATTTGGCGGAAATACTGCCATATTTAATTGCACATATACTAATAGCTGTTGCTTTATTTGATAGATTTACCGGTCACAATTAGATTATCCGAAGATCTTTTCTCATCTTTTATTGCTCATTCCTAATTTTTTAATGCTGATCACACATTATTTGTTGGCACAGGCCTTAATAATTTAGTGGCACTTTTTTCATTTTTTGGTGCTTTTTCTGAATTACTAAGTGCAGGTAAATATTTTAGTCATCATGGATTATATCGACGTTCTCTGTTGTAGTGACCTCATTTGGGCGTCCAGAACGCGGTGCGTCAACGGTGCTTGTACGGCCACAACGGAAATCAGCAAACCACTTAAGAATCGTTTGAATCAACGGAGCATAGTCTGGAAAAGACTTATCCAGATTGGCTTTGGTTTCGGCAGCCGTTTTCTTGCGTAGAAAATAGTATTTTATCAAAACTCGAAACTCGGATTTTTTGATTTATAAAAAAACCGGTTTGCTCACTCATGCGTGGACAGAAATGGCTGAAATTTTGACAGCCGTCATTCAAGGGGTGAAGCTTATAGAAAATGGTTCACATTGGCGATTACCAACGCCATCTGTAGGAAATTAAAGGGACTTTTCCGGAAGCCTAGTACTTCTTGAGAGCAGTCTCATTACATACTCATAATGTTCCATTATGAGTTATTTGAGTTAGTTAATACAACATCATAGTAACCATATTAGAGACATTTTCTCCAGAAATTTTTAAAAAAATGACGTTTCTTGTGAACCTTCACAATGAATCAACTTTTTTTTTTTTTTACGAATTCATTTATTTGTACAGGCTCAATCGAATCAACTTTACAGAGCCAAGTTTTCATGTTTATATACATCAGTTATCTTAGAACTAAGGTTAAGGGGATAGAACCGATTACTCGCGGTCGTCTCGAGGTTAATAGGAATAACAATTTTAAGGATGGGAAAATTGGGGTGGAAATTTTGAACAAAGCAAAGGAACAATGGTTTTCTTATATCTAGAACTTCAAATTACAATTTTTTAATTGAACGTTTTTAATTTAAAAAAAAAAATAATAACTTACTCACACACACACAATCACACTCACACACACACAACCACACTCACACACTGGCGCACACATTCCTCACAAATTTAACCTAAACAAGTAAGTTAATCAATCTACAATCTAAGGCTAATGTTAGTCAAAAACACATAAATGAGTTTCATAAACTCCAGATCGCGCGCAGCCAAAATGTCTCGAATCGGTACATTGGGTTGTCTACCTCGAGCCCGAAGGGAATCATACAGCTCAGATCTGACTCCACGATGCTCAGCACAAAACCAAATAACGTGATCTGCGTCCTGGTAACCTTGTCCGCATTCACAGAGATTGCTGTCTCCCAGCCCAACACGGAACAAATGAGCGTTTAAAGAATAATGATTGGACATGAGGCGAGACATCACACGAATGAAGTCTCGACCCACATCCAATCCCTGAACCAACATTTCTTAGACACCTTTGGAGTGATAGAATGTAGCCATCGCCCCAAGTCTCCTCTATCCATTTATACTGCCAGCTATCGAGTGATATCTGACGAAAAAATATAGAAGAATTCGTTGAAGGCGATTTGTCGATCATAAATATCGCCTTCCATAGCACCCACCCTTGCAAGCGAGTCCGCTTTCTCATTGTCAGGAATTGAACAATGAGAAGGGACCCACACAAAGGTGATAATAAAGAACGTGAAGATAAAGCACTTAGAAGACCTCGTATTTTCACAAGAAAATAGGAGGTGTGCTTTACCGGTCTTCAAGGAGCGAATAGCCTCTATAGAACTAAGACTATCCGTGAAAATGAAGTATTGATCCGGTGAAAAGAGGCAACAGTTTCTAAAGAAAAATAAATTGCTGCCAATTCCGCGACAAAAACAGAACAAGGTGCTTGAAGTTTACGAGCGACGCTATAATTTTCATTGTATACACTAAAGCCAGCGGAGTCTTCTATCAAAGACCCGTCAGTGAAAAACGTTTTAGTGGAATCAACTAGGCCAAACTTTGCAGCAAATATCACCGGAGCAATCATAGGACGATGATGCTCTGGGATTCCACGAAGCTCCTGTTTCATGGATAAATCAAAATGAACCGAATTTCCGAAGTCGGAGAAGCAAACACAATTGGGAATATTAAGCGAAGGGCTGACATCCTGTGTTATGTACAAATGATACAAGCTCATGAAGCGGGTTTGAGGATTCAACTCTAGGAGCTTCTCAAAATTTTCGATCACCTGGGGTTCATAACTTCACACCTGGTGAGGAGCCGGAGAGATAACTCTGTAAACCGATCTGAGAGTGGCAACATGCCACCCAGCACTTCAAGACTCATGGTGTGAGTCGAGTGCATGCAACCTAACGCGATACGAAGACACCGATACTGAATGCGTTCCAGTTTAATGATGTGCGACCGAGCCGCTGACTGAAAACAAAAACTACCGTATTCCATAACCGACAAAATCGTTGTCCGGTACAACGTTAGAAGATCTTGCGGATGCGCTCCCCACCAGGTCCCGGTAATTGTGCAGAAAAAATTGACCCTTTGCTGGCATTTTCGCTTCAGGTACTCAATGTGAGATCTCCAGGTGCACTTTGAATCGAACCAGACCCCAAGATATTTAAATGACATGGAATGAGTTATTGGTGTACCCAAAATTCGAAGTTTCGGTTGTGCAGGGTTATGCTTCTTAGAAAAACTACCAACTCAGTTTTTCCGTAGAGAATTCGATACCTAGCTCTAGAGCCCAAGTAGACAAATTGTCTAAGGTATCCTGCAAGGGTCCTTGTAGATCGACCCCATTGGGTCCCGTGACAGACACTACGCCGTCATCTGCAAGTTGTCTCAACGTACAGTTGTCACCTAGACAACCGTCAATGTCTTTGACATAAAAATTATACAAAGAGGGCTTAAACATGATCCCTGGGGAGACCCATGTAGCTAAATCGAAAAGCTGTAGAGTTTCCATGAGAAAAGCTCATATGTTTCTCTGACAGCAAATTGTACAAGAAATTGTTCATTAATGGTGAAAAACCACAAGCATGGAGTTTATCTGAGAGAACTTCAACAGATACTGAATCAAAAGCCCTTTGATATCCAAGAATACAGAAGCCATTTGCTCTTTTAGCAAAAGCTAACTGAATATCTGTGGAAAGCAACGCGAGGCAGTCGTTCGTTCCCTTACCCCTACGGAAACCATATTGAGTATCAGAAAGCAGGTTGTTCGTCTCAACCCATTTGTCCAGACGGAAAAGGATCATTTTCTCCAACAACTTTCGAATACAAGATAACATCGCGATGGGTCGATAGGAGTTGTGGTCGGACGCGGGCTTACCAGGTTTTTGAATGGCAATAACTCTCACCCGTCTCCAATCATCCGGTACAATGTTGAGTTCCAGACACTGATTAAACAAGTTCAACATGCGCCTCTTCGCGACGTCTGGGAGGTTCTTGAGCAAGTTGAACTTGATCCTGTCAGCTCCTGGAGCCGTATTGCCACACGAAAGGAGTGCGAGAGAGAGTTCTACCATTGAAAAGGGTTGGCTAATCTCATCTATCGAATTCGTTGTTTCGCGAGGAAACATTTGTGCTGGCACAGAATCTGGACAAACTTTTCGCGCGAACTTGAGGATCCATTGGTCCGAGTACTCCTCGTTCTCATTGTTCGTAATTCTGTTACGCAATCTTCGCGCCGTATTCCAAAGGGTACTCATCGACGTTTCGCGCGATAACCCGTCCACGAATTGTCGCCAGTAACCGCGTTTCTTGGCCTTGATGAGGCTCTTAAATTCTCGTTCGAGAGCCGTGTACCTTTCAAAGTGCTCAGGTGTTCCACGTCTACGAAAAACTTTGAACGCGTCAGACTTTTTGCGGTAAACCTCGGTGCATTGCTGATCCCACCATGGGGAAGGAGGTTTCCTGCGAAATGACGTCCCTGGAACTGGTCGAGTTTGAGCTTGAAGCGCGCTTTCCAAAATCAGGTTGGAGAGGAAGTTATATTCCTCCAGCGGTGGAAGCCCTTCTACCGTTGATAAGGCTTCATCTACTGCTGTCTTGAACCTTGTCCAATCGATATTACGAGTTAGATCATACGTGGCGTTGATGGATGCCGGTGGAGTGAGCCCGGTGGCAACCGAAATTTTTATAGGCAAATGATCACTACCGTGGGGATCCTGGATCACATTCCACGTGCAGTCCAACGATAATGAATTCGAGCAAAGTGTGAGGTCTAACCTACTACCAAGTGAGGATGGACCAGCCAAGCGTGTAACTTCTCCATTGTTGAGAACTGTCATATTGAAGTTGTCACAGAGGTCATATATCAAAGAAGACCGGTTGTCATCGTACAGTTCTCCCCAGCCTGTACCGTGAGAGTTAAAATCTCCCATGACCAACCGCGGAGCAGGCAGAACCGAACAAATATCTGAAAGTTGTTTTCGGTTAATTGGTGCTCTAGGAGGAATGTACACAGAAGCAATGCAAAGGCTTTTATTTTTAATAACAGCCTGACATGCGACAACTTCAATACCTGGAATTGGAGGAAAATTCACTCTATAGAAGGAGTAGCACTTTTTGATCCCCAAAAGTACTCCTCCTCCACGTGAATCCTCACGATCAAGCCGAATAATGTTGAAATCGTTAATCGGAAGATCGATTTCAGCTGAAAGCCATGTTTCACAAAGAGCAAATGCATCACAACCGATATTGTGAGCTAAAAATTTGAATGATTCCAATTTAGGAATAAGACTTCGACAATTCCACTGCAGAACAGTGATCAAATCCCCGACCTCTTTTGGCAAATTATCCATCGAAGGAAATGATAGCTGCAAGGATGGGCCACTTTAATGTTAATTTCTTCAAAAAAGTTTTCACAGTGGGAAGCATTGCCATAACAATGCTTTTAAGAGGGTCAGACATTTCGAGGTATTTAAAAATACCTTCCACAATATCATCGAACGAGAACAGCCCAGATGAAGGGGGGCTTTGTTCTTGAAATCAGGGCATCAGGGGATTTAGATGTCCCCGGGAGAGATGGGAAATCCTGTATGTAGTTGGCACTACGAAAACCAGGAGGATTCGGATTATCCTTCTTTTCTCTGGTCTTTGTATTGGGCATGTTGATTTGAGGCTTCTGTTCAGCTGCTTTCACAGCTCGAATGCGTCTTCGCTTCCGTGGAGCACCTCCCGGAAAACTAAAAGATGTCCCTCCTCAACCAAATCCGAATCAGACTCGTCATCTGAAAGAGGAGCGAAAGGATTTGTATTGGTATCGGGTGGCTGAAGCTTTCTTAAGCATTTCTGCAAAGATTGCCTTGAACGTTGTTTCAGAGAACGTTCCAATTTTTCCCCCGTTGTTTATACGCCGGGCACGACGAGAGAGCATGAGGAGGAGTTCCCTTGCAGAAAACACATTTTAGTGTATTATCTGCACAGGGACCAGCCTCATGTTTCTCCCCGCAAGTTGAGCAGCGTGCCTTATTGCCGCAATGGGAGGCCGTATGCCCCATCTGCTGACAGTTTTGGCAAATCATTACCCGGGGTACAAACAACCGCACAGGTAGCCGAAGTTTATCCAGTTCTAAGAACTGAGGAAGGGCAGAGCCAGAAAAGGTTACCCGAAACGAGTCTGTGGGGGTAACTTTTTCTTACCTCGCTGTGCGATATTTTCACTAATTTTGTCACTTCCAGTATCTGAACTGGGGAAGCAGAGGGTTCTTGAATCGGCCAACCGCTCGCTTCTTCAAAATTTCAGGGCACAGACTCGCCTCTGTGACCACTCCTACAATCTCCACATCACGAGCTGGAATATAAACTCGATATTCGAGTGTAAAATGCTGGGAAGCAGCAATCTCATTAGCCTGCTTCAGGTTAGAGACGACAACACGGAGTTTATTAAATTTAACTTTCGTGATCTCTGTCACGGCTGAAAATCGCTTCGTCAGATCTGTAGTGATTTGATATACATTCAAAGGTTTCATTTTGGGCTGAAAGTAGACAACCCATGGACCGACCGAGTCAACCGGATACGATCGCGGTCTGAATATTTTTTGTGCCTCCCCATCATCGGGTGGCACTTTTTCAGTCAAACCGTCCATGTCGAAGAAACCTCTTCAACATGCACGATTTGCCGATAATTTAAATCACACACACACACACACAAACAAAGAACACACAAATTAAACTCTAGTCGGTTGAGGGACCGGAAAAAAAACTTAACTAAATTACTGTTCTGTTGCTGCTGCTGCTGCTGACGCACCGTATGCGTGAACGTCGCACTTCTATGCGGGGAGCGGGGAGCGGTGCGCTGATGCGATCGCCTTCGGGTGCACTCGCTCAACGCTGTCGGTTGACCGTTGGCGATGTAGTGGTGTATCGCTGGTTAGCGTCACCACGCAGAGGTGAATCGAAAATAAGCGGGAAGATAATTCGCCAGCTAGCACTGTTTGATTTTTCTATTTCACTGGAAAACCACACTGCCTTCTTAGAAAAAAAAGCTCACTTTTACTTTACTCACTGAAGTGAGTATATTTTAAGAAGAAAAACTAGTTTTTTCCAACGATTGCACTCGAATAAATCTTCCAAAATAACGGAGCGCTGGATCGAACGAACGTTCTTCTTTCGCTGAACGAAGTGGGGTGAGATACAATGAATCAACTGTTGATGGTGATTCTTATTGCACGCTATAGTGCCGAAAAATATGTATGTTATTTTCTTGAAGTTAGACCAATTCTATAACCGTTTTTTTTGCAAATATCTTGGCTAGGTGGGCTGCAAAATGGTGAGTCGCAAAGGAGCGTGCGTCCCCGCAACATAGTTCTGGTCTCACAAGTTCCTACCTCATGCTTCCACGGGTCTGTAGATGACAAATACCGCTAAAGGTTGCGTACTTAGCTGGAAGTGCAGCCTGGGCACTGTTGTCCTTCTGACTTCAGCTAGATTGAGGAGGTGCGTGTCAAGTGTCTGTCCACCAAGGAGGTGCGGCTCAAACAGTGTCTGGCATCCAATGGTTGAGTAAGAAACGCTGTTTCGCGTCAACTATACCTACGGAAGCAGTCCCACTAACGCGATGTAGGAAGCGCAACCCCAGTAAGGTAGCATGCTGAAATCTTATCCTTCCACGAAAAATGAAAGTATTCTTTATACGGTATTTAATTTCGGATCATCCATGGAGCTCCAAGTATTGTATAGTAATCTTAAATTATTTTTTTTCTTCGTGACTATGATAATGCAGGTTTGCCTGCAATTGCAGCAGGACCAAAATCAGCAGATATGCAGACAGTTCAGATATCATTTTTGTTATCATTTTGTATTGTAACACCCATTCGCAATATTTGTTATGCTATTTCAGCTTCACATTTATGCTGTTTTAGCTTACCCAACCCAAGTTATGTTGAGATAGGCTGATTTTTAATATATGTTTTTAAAAGGGATCATACGACGGATTCGAATATAATAATTTTTTTTCCTTCTTTATCCTATTTATCCAAATTTAATGATTTAAAAACTTAAGTTGTTTGTGATCCTTCATTTTCTATTGCACAGATATAAAAAATTATTCATGAGCCTAGTAGGAATCAAGAGTTATCGGATAGTTCAAATTTCCTTTCTTTTTTCTCTCTTTCTATTTTTGTGGATTTGCTAAGTTTCCCTCTTTGGGCAGTAATCATAATCAAGATTACTGAAGTTTATTTTGGCTTACTGTTTGCTTAAATTTTCTTTGGCATTCTGCTAGGCTGCCCGGTGAAAAACTTTCTTTCATTACATCGTCGTTACATAATACAACGTCGTATTATTTTCATCATATCATCAATGTATATTATTAGAATCATAATAAAATTATTTATTAAAAAATAAATAATAATAATTAAATTTCATCTACTTCAAGGTTACAGGAAGTTGATTCCAGAAAGTACAGATATTTTATTGCATTGTATCTTGAGGTGTTTTTTTATCAATGTAGATCATTTGATATAAATAAAATTATTGAGTGCTCTCCAATTCTGGTGATTATATCTATGCATATGTCATGAGTACAAACATATTTTTTAATTTTTTATTTAAAATCAAATATGTTAGGTTGTATTTGATTGCAAAATGATCTTCACATTCCAGAATAACATTCATCTGCCACGGATTGAGCTGTAAAAACGCAACAAGCTGCATATTATTATCATATAATAATACTGTTTTAATTATTTCATCACATTTTTTTAAATTACAGGATTAACCCAGCATTAACTTCTAACACAGAGCGGTGACTGTATTTTGTGTAAAGGTCCTGACTGTTACATGTTATTGCTCCCTAGAACCAGCAGAAAGAAAATTTCAACTTATAAAATACACAAGTTTGAAATCATTATTCAGAACAGGCTACCTTTTCCATTTTTAAAAAACTACATACACATTTTGTACTTATATCCTTTAAATATTATATATATTATATTAAATGCACCTCATTAGATTTCATTAAATTAAAATATTTAAATACTGGTAGGGTAGGGTGCATCAGGGCATCATTAAAGTTGCAATTGGACAATGGAGTGGACGGCCAACCGGAGTCTAGGAGGGGATGTATCTATCATTCATGATTGGTACATTCAACTCCAACAGTTGAATGAATTTGACGCGCCTTTCTCAAACAAACCATCTAGTGGAAAGCTTAATTGAAATGCGTATTTTGTTATTCGTTTTATCGGATCATATTGCTGGAAGGAGATTCTCTTATTCCCGCAGGTTTCGCGTAAGTGTCTCTGCTTACGGGCCTACTCAACCCTTTTTGGCCCTTCATACAACAGTATGTTGAATTTAAAACGGTAACAAAGCATGATCTTTCTGTTAAGTGGAACCGCATGCAGGGCAAGGCCCACGTTAGGATGGTGGCTTGTTACATACATACATACATATCTTGAAAATTGGCTAGGTCTGCTTTTTAATCGATATGAAAAATTTATAAAAAATAATGGGAATTCATATACAAATTCATTATACTCACAAGAAATATTACTGTCAAATCCGATCAAAATAGCAGATGTAAAATTTGAAGCTTATTAGATTGAATTGTTGTGTTCATGCATTTCTGCATGCATTTAGTTTTACTTATTAATGACTTGATTATAACCTATTGGCTATTGTGATGCTATAAATTACTTAGATAAGACATCGCCATGTTAAAAGTGTGTTAAGTAGTTCATCCTTAAAACTTTCTATGCGACCTTAAAGATGTTATAAAAAGATCGGTTAGTTGCGCTATTTTGGTCGTATTTGAGTCGAGAATTAAGTCATATGTTCTATAAAAAGAACATGAGTGACTTATGAAAGCAAATGCTTTGCGACTACATCCTCTCAGCTTGTATTTGACAAAAGATGTTTTTCATTCCATTCTTAGTACTCTTTTTTGACAAAGTTTCAAGATAACTGACCAAAGAGATGTTTTTGGTGTTACTTGGGAAATGTTTCTGTGGTTGTTCGAGACCCCTACCCTCTCTAGAAGGGGTGCTGTCAAACATATTAAACTGAAATTTCTGCATTACTCAAGAACTAATCAAGCAAATGGAACCAAATTTGGCATGTGTGGATTTAAAAAAAAGAAACATTTCCATGGTAGTTCAAAACCCCTCCTATGATAGGGGAGGTTACAGAAACTTAATTTCGACCAAACATTAATTCTCACCCGGTAACTAAAACACAAAATGTGGAGTTAAAAGATAACGCTTGCTTATACACAGAGAGAAAAACCATGGTAGAAACTATCGATCCAAGGGTTAAATTAAAATCACACACACACCTACATTTTCTAAGCAAATAATCTCGTTTAGTTTTACTATGATAATACACTGGCACTGGTATGTTATCAATGCAGTAGAAAATACTATGAACTCTTGAAATGTATGGTAGGTTTCACGAGACTGGAAAAGTTTATACGGAAGTGTGGTAGCTTGCAATAGTAGTTTTTCAAATTGACGTTGTCAGCCATAATAGAAGGAACAACTGCACTTTTTTATTCTGTGTAGGTACTATTTAAAAAAAGTGAAGAAACTTCTTTCTTAAAACACTAACGTTAAGTTCGATAAATGCATACAATGTTCCTACGTAACCAAAAATAAAGACAAAAACAAAATTAAAATAATACATCCAATGCTATAATTGAAGTCACACATTGGCAAACGAAAATATGTTAACAAAATTTATTCCGAAAAACAACAATAAACGCACCAGTTCCTTAACAGATTCATAAATTTAGCTAGAAGCGTAGCAAAGCTCGCACTGGGTTCAGCAAATGACTGTTATAAAAACCTGTTTCAACTTTATTGGAAAAAAATATGTCAATATCCTTCAGCAGGAAAATTGAAACACCTGATATATTAGTATTCATAGGACACCAAACAGTTGAAAAAAGCGAAATTCAAAGATCTGAAATCTGGGTGTAATCCTTGACTCCAAACTCACTTTGGTTGAAAATTTTTACACCATGTCTAGAAAAGCAAATAATATGCTGGGCTTTATTAAAAGGTCCAGCTTCAATTTAAAGAGGTATACACAATAAAACTTTTATACATTACAAACGTAAGACCAACTCTGAAATAATGTAGCCTTGTATGGAATCCGTATATTTTCGTACAGGAAAAAGAAACAGAAATCGTTAAAAAACAATTCCTTTTATATGCCCTACGAAATTTGCCTCTTCCATCATATGAAGCACGCTATATGCTCATCGACACACAAACACACAAAGAACGTCGCAATTTCGCAATGCCCTTCTTCATCAACGACATTATTTTGCAACGCCCAACCGAATTTATTGCGCACTTTAAGTTTTTCAACCAAGGTCTTAGGTCTTTTTAAACCTAACCTTAAAATAATTATTTGTTGGATTGGAAATTTAAAAAAACTGTTTTTGACCATTGCATGGAAAGGTATTACATGCAAACAAAATCGAAGCAATTGAAAAAAAAACATTTTGGGTACTAGTCAAAAATATTTGAAAGTGACATCTATGTCATAGTAGAAGAACCAAAATGTCTACGCCATTTAGATAATTCATCTTTCTTTAGACGTACTCAAAACTTCATTTAAATCAGTTGATTTATTCTTATTTTTGAACCCATCTGAAATTGACGTTTCAGTTTATTTTTGGACAATGAAAAAATCCAAATATCCTGCAGTATTTAATTAAATTCTTCGTTTTGGAAGGTTTTTCGGCTACTGTGATCCATGCAAAGATAGTTGCAACCGTTCACCGATGGGTTTTGGACTTTAAGCGAGACCGCACAAGCGTTGAAGACGATCCACGCTCAGAACGTCCAAAAAGTGCATCATCACGGAAAATCCTAGCGAAAATACAGGATATGGTTTTAGATGATCATCATGTACTGTTGATGTGATAGCTGACACCGTAGGCATCTCACATGGAACATCATGGCATTTTTTTGGCTGAAGTTTTGGATTTCAAAAAACTCTGTGCACAATGGGTGCTGCATTTGCTGACAATGCAACAAAAACACGTTCGAATGCGACTTCCTTAGCAACATTTGAAGCAATTTCGAAAGGATAAAAAGGACTTTTTCCCTCAATTTATTACTAAGGATGTGACTTGGATCTGCCACCATGATCCTGAATCGAAACAATAGGCTAAGGAGTGGTGTGAAGGAGTGGTGTAAAAGGAACTTTTTTCATAGATTATCTATAAACTGGTAAGACAATCAACTCTGATTATTATTGTGACCATTTGAACTAGTTGGATGAAAAAATCTGTGCAAAAAGACCCTGCCTGCACAAGAAAAAAAATAATTTTTGATCAAGACAATGCTCCTGCTCACAGAGCTCAAAAATCTCGAAAACCAGTAATTTTGGGCCTTATTCGCCAGATTTAGCTCCTTTTGACTTTTAGCTGTTCTCAGACCTCAAAATAAATCCTTCGTGGAAAGTATTTTTCATCAAACGAAGAGGATGTAGCTGTCGTAGCTGCCTTTAGGAAAGCCACTTCTGTGATGGGACAGCAAAGTTGGAAAATCGTTAGACCTAATCTTATGGGAGGTTATTCTGAGCAATAGAAGGGATGTCCCACAAAAAAAAAAATTTTTTTTCATTTCCACTTTCAAATTTTTTTCAAAATCTTAACCCATGAATCGAATGATGCGACAATACAATATTAACTGTTGTTTCATTGACATAATAATGTCTTAAAAACAAATTAGAGCAGTAAAAGGAAAACTAAAAGAATCTCGACCAAAAGACTAGGAGACTTGTCGAAAATAAATAGGAAAAAAAAACTCAATCGTTCTTGGAAAGGAGAGCTTGCTACGATCATGTTTCCACTGTTTCTTTTTTGAATTGCCGATGTTAAATAGAAATCTAATTTGGCACACTGGGCAGTGTTGCATCCCTTAGTGTTCAGTAAATATCAAATATGACAACGAAAAAGTGACGAATGTATCTCTACCCAGGTAACCAATAAGCATTAGCATATGCAGTAAATCAACCCTAAATCTGCATTTCAGATATTACAAGCATTATATTAGCATAATATCAGCATTTTGAATGCTATCTGTTGTAAAGTTGAATTTCAACTGCTATTCAAATGTGTGTAGTCTGTAAGAAGTATTTAGAATGCAAAATAGCATTAATGAAGCATTATCATAGCATTGCAGTATATTGGGCCAAAAGCGGCATTTATGTTGCATTTAAGGTGACTTAATTGCTTGATAGGCTGCCGTTAAGACGCTTTGGAACTGCTTATTGGTTACCTGGGTATAGATCTTCGGGATTCTTTCAAGTATCTTTGTGTACGTGTGGTAGACTAGACTAGCTGAATGAAATTGTATTTAAAAATAAACAATTCATGTATTCATTTATTCGTTATTTCCTGTCGTCTAAGAGCAGCAATTGAAACGTTTAATCTCAACACTGAGTTTTTCAATACGTCAAAATTACCAGAACCCCGATCAATTTCGAAACCACTCAAACAGATCAGTTAATCATCGTCAAGTAATGATTTTTAATCATATTTAATTTCCCCCCGATGCAATCGGAAGGATCCCTCCAATAACGTTAATAACACTGCAATTAATGCGCGATTTTACAAGCAATCGTGCCTTTTTTCCCACAGTCTCGGTCTCAAGTATAGATAACACTCTTGTAAGCCGGGTGAGGTGGCACACGCGTGTCGAGTTGTTGTTGATTGAATTGTGTCTAACGCGGCTTGACACCGTGAGAACTATCAACAGGAGGAAGCAGTAATGAATATGCAGATCAGATTTATCTCGTGCTTTGGTAATTGCTTGTTGACGCTTGAACGAAACTATCCGCTGAGACGGTGATGAGTCAGGAGGTGATGCTACTTTGTCAAGAACCACGCCCGATTTTCTTTTCCTGTTTATCTCAAGACCAGCCACAGTCAGAGAATAGAGTGCGTATCATACTCGCTTGTTGAAAACGAAACATCTTCGTCCCTTGAGTGGCATAGTTAGTCCGAAAACTCTCACGCTAATCACCGATAGATGTTCCAGTTCACACTTTAGTGTCCCATTCAGCCAAGAGCGTCACTTTACACAAAACTTCAAAAGGCAGGGATATAGCAGGAAGGAAGTTGATCCACTTACTTATTCGACTCTTGTCCCCATGAAAGAGCCTCTTCTCGAGTTAGTTTCGTACGTCACAACAGTCTATCAAAGTTTTGCACTTGCTTCACACTGCGTCTCTCTTTCCCTTCGGATCTTTCTCCGGGTCACTCACAAACTAATCACTATTCTCACTTGACTTTTTTTTCGGCTGTCAAGTATGTACACTTACGACACACATACGGTACGACACGATGAGCTTCTAGCAGGTTGTTGTTATCCCAAGATCGTTCAGTTGTGAACTGAGCGCCATCGGCGGCCACCAAGGTGTAGATATACAGATAGCACGGAATATTCCCGCTCGTCGCAATGCTCGCACATGGCACATATAGGTAGCGGTGAGGAACGCGCGCGCGAGCCGCTACTCCTCAAGCTTCAAGCATGTGCGCGACCGCGTTGATTCAATAAAGACGACGCTTTGGGTTGTGAGTGTTTTGTTTTTTTTTGTTCTCGCGTTAACACTCCGCGGGTTCGATGAGCAATGGGCAATATTTTTTTTTAACTCGATGTTACTGTGGAAGATGTTAATTGTAAAGTTAAATTGGATGTGTGCAGTATTTGTGCATTATGTCGCCGGCAGTACACTGTCGGTGGTGGACCCGAAGTTTCGATGTCATCTGGTTTATTTAAATATATTTGTGTTGATTAAATGCTGTGATGAAAGATGCAGAGACGTCTATTAAGATTATGTCTGATGAGATGATTGTGCTACGCTTGACTTAATGCAGAATGATTTGATATCGTTTTTGTTTTTTGAAAAAGAATACTTTATTACAAAGGTGAACACAAAGCTTTAATACATTTTGTAAAGCCCTGATATAGGTAAACATTATTAAAAACCTCGGGCTAATTCTCAACGATAGAGTCAAAAAACACCCTTGTAAACAACAAGAAACATATTTTGCGTTACGGGAGCAGGCCTGAAATGAGTTTGATCACAGCACATCAGAATCCTGATCGAAAGCATCCCTAAGTAATCGCAGTCAATCGTTGAAGCAAAAAGAGGTCACAAAGAGTACACTTTTTGGAATTTTCATTTTCTTTTTTTTTTTTTCAAATAATCATTTGAAACCCTATACACTGCCGATTGTTGCTGCAACATATCTGCAAAAACTTTGATTTTATAATTTGTAAATAATTTCATTCTATAATTTTTTGGGTTGGAAGTAACTATTCACATTTTGTTAATGTTCGTCCGACTAATAGAGATCCTAAATAATATGTAGCAACGCCTTTCTAATCTAATCTAATCTAATCTAATCTAATGTAATACAAACGCAGAAAGTGCGGGAAAGCATCCAGGAAATAATTGGGTTAGATAACGCCCAATTATTTGTTTTGTCAATATTGATGCTTGCAGCATATCAAAGACATAAAACAAGCATCAAAGCGACCAGGCCTACTGCATTGCATCAACCACAAAAGATGATTCTATAAAATGAGTTGGATTCAAATGAATAGAATTGAACCACAACGCATTTTGTGAACCCACAGGGGAGGAAGGATGCGTGGACATACCGTACCATACGCTCCGTAAAAATAATAAAATAAAATCAAAATGAATTATGAAAATCCGAGAAATAATAATTATGGTATTGATATAATAATAAAAATAAAAATAAAAATGCAATGTCATATGGAAAAGTATATCAATCATATTGAAGGGTGTAGTAATAGAGAATAGGAATCAAAAAAGAAATAAAACAATAATATATAAAATGCAAAATAAAATAATCAAATTTCGATAATATATTTTTACATTACGATTAAAATAAATAGATCGCCCAATGTTGTAAATCGCCTCTTGCTACGATTGTTCAAAGCGGATCAAAAATAAGAAAAACAAAATGAAACAATGTGGCCTATAAAAAGGCCTATAAATGCTCCAGAAGATTTTTTTTTTTAATTTCTATGACAAACAACTTTGCAGAAAAAGCTACGACCGTTGAAAGGTTCGCCGTGTTCTAAAGAGTATTCATCGACGTCTCGCGCGATAGTCCGTCCACGAATTTTTGCCAGTATCCATGTTTCTTGGCCTTGATGAGGCGTTTCTTAGCCTTGATGAAGTTCCCGTTCGAGAGCCGTGAATACATTGAAGTGCTCAGGTGTTCCACGTCAACGGAAAACTCTAAACGCGTCGGACTTTTTACGGTAAACCTCGGTGCTCTGCTGATCCCGCCATGGAGAAGGAGGTTTCCTGCGTAATAACGTTCCTGGAACAGGTCGAGTTTGAGCTTGAATCGTTCTTTCCAATATCAGGGTTGAAAGGAAGTTGTATTCCTCCAGCGATGGAAGCTCTTCTATCGTCGTTACGGCTCCATCTACTGCTTTTCTGAACTTTGTCCAATTGATGTAACGGGTAAGATCATACGCGACGTTAATAGATTCCGATGGGTTGAACCCTGTGGCAATCAAAATTTGTATGGGCAAGTGATCACTACCGTGGGGATCTTAAATCGCATTCCATGTGCAATCCGATAATGAGCTCGAACAAAGCGTGAGGTCTAATCTAAAGGGCGAACACGAAATTATTGCGACACATTCAACAGGGCATAACTTTTTTACCATTGGGTAAAAATCAACCAAATTTTGCACACTTTCTCATTGATGTGCATTGTTTACATGCTGTCAAACTCGAAGTCGTGTTTTTTGATTCAACAAAAATGGAGGTGAACCAACGCCAGTCGAGAGAACAAATTCTTTCCAAACACCTGGAATTTCCTGACCTGTCGCACCGGCAGTTGGGAAAAATGTTGAACATTCACCATTCAACCGTCTCCAGAGTGTTGAAGCGGTTCAGGAGCGGTTGACGTTGAACCACGGCAAAGGAGTTGGAAGAAAACCGGGACCGGAGAACAAGAGACGGAGGAAAGGTGAAGCGGATGATTAAAGCAAATCCCAACGTCTCAAGCCGTGATTTGGCTAAAAAGATCGGCATGTCGCAGGACGCTGCGTCCAGAATGCAAAGAAAAGAGCTGGACTACATACATACAAGGTACAGAACTTCCCAAACCGCGGTGAGTGGCAACAATCGACTGCTGTGCGATGGACGAAAGAAAAGTATATAAAAGCCGATTTTAAGCAAATCACGGGGTTGGAGTTTTCACCGGCAAGAGCAAGTTCTATGTGGACGACAAATTTAAGAAGAAGAAAATGTCGAAGTTCGCCTCCAGAATATCTCATTTGGCAGGCCATCTGCTCTTGCGGGCTGAGGAGTGAGCCTTTCGTGACAAAGGGCACAGTAAATGGCGAGATCTACAAATCTGAGTGCCTCGAGAAGCGTTTTTGCCGTTCTTGCAGCAGCGACGAAGCTCCACTATTTTGGTCAGATTTGGCATCATGCCACTATTCTAAAAAGTGTCCTGGAGTGGTATGAGGCCAATTCTGTCCATTTTGTTCCAAAGGGACATGAATCCGCCAAACTGTCCGGAGCTGCGCCCGGTGGGCAGTGCAGAACAATGATGAAGCCGAAACTTCGGAAGAGCAAGAAGACAGTCAAAGACGAGAGAAGGACATGTTAAGAAAATGAAAAAAAAAACTGAGAAACTGGTACCGGATGACACTGTAAAGACTTTGATAGGAGGCATCAAGCGAAAATGCGTTCAATTTTACACTCAAGGCTCCATCGATTAACTTTTCTTTTGATTTTTTGAAGTAAATATATGTATAAAACTACCCTAAAATTTTGGATTGTTTCTAAACATTATAAAAAAATTGGCATGACATTTTCGGTGTCGCAAAATTTCGTGTTCGCCCTTTACTGCCAACTGAGGTTGGACCAGCCAAACGTGTTACTTCTTCATTGTTAATAACTGGCATATTGAAGTTGTCACAGAGGTCATAAATCAAGGAAGCCCGTATGTCGTCGTACAGTTCTCCCCAGCCTTTACCGTGGATGTTAAAATATCCTGTGAACTATGTGATGATTGTTTATCGTTTCTGCATATAAAAGGCTGATTACCACAATATGGGAATTTTTGGTACGTTCTTCTGGCAACTTAGGATAAGTCCTTCAAAAAAGTTCTTCACAAGACTTCGGGCAAGTCCTTCAGAGAACTTCGTGGAAGTTCTTGAGAGAACTTCAGAGAACTTCAATGAAGTTTATCAGAGAACTTCAGGGAAGTTCTACATAGATTTCTTAGTAAGTTCTTCAGAGATTTCCACTGAATTTTGTCAGAGCTCTTCAGGGAAGTTCTGCAGAGTACTTAAGGGAAATTCTGCAGAAAACTTCAGAATTGTTGTGCAGAGAACTTAGGGGAAGTTCTGCAGAGAACTTCAGAGAAGTTTTGCAGAGAACTCTAGGGAAGTTCTTCAGATAATTTCAGGGAAGTTCTTCAGAGAATTTAAGAAAGGTTCTGTACAGAGCTTCAGGGAAGTTCTGCAGAGAACTCTAGGGAAGTTCTTCAGATAGTTCTTCAGATAACTTCAGGGAAGCTCTTCAGAGATCTTAAGGAAGGTTCTGTAGAGAACTTCAGGGGAGTTCTGCAGAGCTTTAGGGAGATTTTGCAAAGAACTTTAGGAAAGATCGGCAGAGAACATCAGGGACGTTCTGCAGAGAACTTCAGGAAAATTCTTTAGGGAACTTCCGGGAAACTCTGTAGAGAACTTCAAAGCAAATCTGCAGAGATCTTCAGAGAAGTTTTGCAAAGAACTTCAGGGAAGTTCCACAGAGAACTTTAGCGAAGTTCTGCAGATAATGTCAGGAAAGTTCTGCAGAAAACTTCAGGTAAGTTCTGCAGAGAACTTTAGGGAAATTCTGCATAGAAATATCAGGCAATTTTTTTCAGAGAATTTAAAGGAAGTTCTATAAAGAACTTTAGGGATTTTCTGCAGGAAAGTATAGGTAAGTTCTGCATTGAACTGTGGGAAAGTTTTGCAGAGAACTTCAAGAAAGTTTTTTCAGAACACTTGAGGATAGTTGTTCAGAGAACTTCGGGAGGATTTGCAGAGAACTTAAGGGATTTTTTGCACAAAACTTTAGGAAAGTTCTGCAAAGAACATCAAAGAAGTTCTGCACAAAACTTAAGACAGTTCTGTAGAAGATTTTAGGGAAGGTTGATTCAGTCAGGTTTTTATTTTAAAAAAATCGCACTGCTGGTAGAAATTCCCACTAGACCTGTTTATTTATTTGTTTTAAATAACTGTGAAGAATATATTATTCTAAAATTTATTTTCCATTTTAATGTTTTTTAGATGCCCTAGATAGGTTTCGAAAGAAGTCACGATTTAATCACGATTAATTTCTGATATTGTAGCACTGGTTAAAGGACATGGATTGCTTCTTAGGTGTTTTTATTTACAGATAATATTTTCAAAATAATAATTAATTTTTTTTTCTAGTTTATTGTCTTCTGGATAAAGTCACAGGGATACTGGTCATTAAATTCCAGATGACCCATCAATCTGTGGCATAACATTGCTTTTTGTAACGCTCTTTAAATAGTTTGAAATCTTTCCCCATGCTCTTCCGAGTATGCTCCCATGTTTTCTTTGAATTTACCAAGATGGGAATCCAGAATATGTAAAATGAATGACATACGGCATCCCATTCTTCCAAAAAGTTCATTGATTTTTCGACGATCTCATCAAAATTTTGCATGTTCATGGCGAAAATTCAAGCTACTCTCACGCGGCGAAATTGTTGAATGTGGCTAAATCAACTGTTACCAAAAAAGGATGTATTCGATAAACATGGCAGACACATATATACTCATCAAAATTAAACTGATTATCGGATTTTCTTGAAATTTTCAGAGAATGAAGAACTACTAATGAGTTTTGATTTACAACATTTGTTTTATTCTATTTCGTCTCCCATCCCGAATGACCGCACCTTCCTTTTCACTCCACCCATCAAATTATGTACAACCGATTTTCCCAGTGTTTTTGTTGATTTTACCCAAATTTTCTTCAATTCTAGCTCTGTTTTTATAGTTTTGGGATGTTTGCGAAGTTCTGTTTTCATAATTGCCCAGAATTTTTCAATTAGACGAAGTTCCGGTGAATTTGGTGGGTTCATATCCTTTGGCAAAAAATGACTTCGATGGCTCGGTACCACTCCAATACGTTTCGAGCGTAGTGGTAGGATGCTAGATCAGGCCAAAACAGAGTTGATCCTTTGTGCTTCTTAATGAATGGCAAGAGACGCTTCTTAAGGCACTCTTCCGTGTAAATCGCACCGTTTATTGTTCCGGAAGTGATGAAGGGAGCACTTATTTCACCACATCCGCAAATCTCCTGCCAGATTAGAAACTTCTTTGCAAATTTCGATAGTTTCTTCTTTCGAACATCCTGCGGAACATCGAACTTCGACTTGGCAACGAAATATTCTTGCCCAGGAAGTTGACGGAAGTCGGCCTTGACGTATGTTTCGTCATCCATCACGATGCAACCGGATTTGGTGAGCAGCTTCGTGTAAAGTTTCCGGGCGCGGGTTCTCGCAGTGATGTTTTGTTTTTCATTCCGGTTTGGGGCTTTTTGCACTTTTTAGACCTGTAACCCAGCACGCTTCATGGTTTTTTGTTAGACACCTTAGAATTGACATGTTTGGACGGTTCTTGAATTGTTGTACGACTTTCCTGGCCATTTTACTGTCGATTGGGCCACTTTTACGACCACTCCCTTCCTTCCTTTGGACACTCAGATGCTCCTTGAAGGTTCACAAGACACAGTTGTATTTGCAATTCCAAGCCTTTTAGCAATCCACCGGTGGGACGCCCCTGGATTTTGATTGTGAGTGCACAAAATTTTCTCAGGGACAATTTATTGTTTCGACGACATGACTGGAACTACTGAATGTATAACTATGAAACTTGACAGATGCAAATAATACACTATGGATAAGATCTACTCAAATTTCTAGGTTTTTTACTCATACGATTCAAAAGTTACAGAAGATTTTCTGTGTGTCGTTTTTATCGAATACAACCTTTATATTAAAAATGTTCGATGACCGATTGTCGACAGCCGGCGGCCACATCGTCGACAAAAAGATTTGTCCGCTGTTTCGAGTGAAATACCGTGGAACCGTGGATAGCGCAAAAAACGAGCTGGACTGTCGACTGACAAGAAAGTGGTGACTTCAAATCGCGACGATAAACAAAACACATCGGCCAAAGCACGATCGCGAAAGTTGTACACGACGATGCTGACGAAGTTTGATTGCGTGGTACAGGACGATGAAACTTACGTCAAGGCAGACTTTAAACAGCTTCCTGGACAGAGATTTTATACGGTAACCGGACGGGAAAAGGTGGCATATATTTTCAAGCACATTAATCTGTCAAAGTTTGCGAAGAAATATCTGGTGTGGCGGCCATCTATACTTGTGACTTGAAAAGCAACGTTTACATTGCAACCAGACCCGTCAACCAGGAAATTTATCTGAGCGAGTTCCTACAAAAACGTCTACTACCTTTCCTGAAGCGACATAATTGTTCCGTTCTATTTTGGCCAAACTTGGCATCTTGCCATTACGGAAAAAAGGTCTTGGAGTGGTATGCTGCCAACAACGTTCAAGTGGTGCAAGTACCCTCCTAACACGCCAGAGTAGACAAGAACCCTCCTAACACGCCAGAGCTCCGCCCAATCGAACAATATTGGGCCATCGTCAAGCGGAACCTTAAGAAGGCTCAAAAGGGTGTTGTGAGCGAGAAAAAGTTCAAGACAAACCAGCTTTTCTGCGGTGAATAAATTGGACAAGCAGACAGTTCAAAATCTTATGGCAGGTGTTGAACGAAAGACCGGGCAATTCGTATTCGGTTGAAAGGAAGCTGAGCTGAATATTTCTCCTGTATTCTGAATTAATTGAACTTGAAAAGGAAAGAAGATGACTTAGTTATAAAAACTTTGATCGGCTCACACACATTACTGTGTGACCAAATTTTGGTCGGAACACCCTTTCTATGATAACGTTTGCATTAAAAAAAATACTTTTTAGGAAGGTGATAGAAAAAGCTAAGACAGATAATTACTTTTGATAATTTTCCCATGAAAAGTAATTATTTAAGCTTACTTGCAAAAATATTCTACGGCTTTGCGAGCGGCCTTCGGGCAGTTAACCGAAACATTCACCATGGAAGACAAAACATGCGTGTAGGCATGTTTTTAAGTTCTTTCTTCATTTTATTTATCAATTCCTCTTCAGTTTTCGTGACAAAATTGTTGGAGTAGATCTTACACTTCAGGTCGGCCCAGAAATTCTCGAGTTCAAAGTGTTTTTAGTTTTTTTTTTCAATACTATTTTTTTTTCAAATTTTCCAAAATGACTGATCGACTAGTATTTTGAAAACTGTGCTTGACTGCTGGCACGGGGTCTCCCTTTACTCAGCTGGTAAAGGCGCAGCTACCAAGCAAAACCATGATGGAGACAGCTGGGTTCGATTCCCAGTCTGGTCAATGTTTTTTTCGGCTTGGACAATTTTTTGACTTCCCTCGGCTTGATTGTACTTGCCCCACAAGTATACTGATGCAAAAATGGTGATGGTATAGAAAACTCTCGACTTACAACTGTGGAAGAGCTTCTAGAATACTAAGTTGAGAACAGGCTAAAGTTCGTTGGAAGAGCGACAAAAATAAGTATAAGCTTGACTACTGCGCAGTTTGAAATAGGCAACTGTTTTGTATAAAGTTCAAAGTGGCGAAACATTTCTGTGTTTGCGTTGATTGGCTGAAAATTTCAAGATGGGACTTTTTGTTATTGAATATTTAGTGACAAAAAATTCAACTGAAATGATAAATTTAACGAAATGTTACGTGTATGTTAAGGATGCGTTTATATTCAAATTGCTAATTCTAGGCGGCCAGGAAGCCAAATCGAATGCACCATTTTCTAAACAAAGATTTAATAGCTAAGATATAAAATGGCATTGAAGCAGATTTTCCCATATATATTCCTATAAAACGATTACAAACTTCTTGTTTAATAGCAATACTGAAAGTGAAAAACTACAACAGTCCTCATAAAAATGAACAAAATTCAAACACTTAAATGAACAAAATTCAAACACTTAAAATTTCCTATTATTTCGGCCAACGTTGCACCAATGCTTATTTTCTCTGCTTTTGTTGATATTGAATTGTAGTTCAATGCTAAATATTCCCCATGTTTTAAACTATTGTAAGGAGAATGTGATTGGTCTTCCCTTAGCTCACTCGGTAAAGTCGCGTCTACAAAGCAATACCATGCTGGGTGACTGGGTTCAATTCACGGTCTGGTATAGGAATTTTTCGTTAAGGAAAATTTCTCGACTCCCTGGGCATAGGGTATGATTCTGCTTGCCACATAATCATACTAATGTAAAAATGGTACCTGTCATCGAAAGCTCTCAATTAATAATTGTGCAAGTGCATTTAGAACACTAAGTTGAGAGAAAGCAGTAAGCTAATTGTGAAAGCAATAAACTTAAAATGTTAAAAGAAGAAGAAGGATATGGAGAATGTTAAATCCGTATTGAATTGTATTCGATTCAATTTGGACACACAAAATAGGCCACCAAAAATTTTCCTTGAGTCCGATTCTTTTCAAACCTTCTGGAAATAAAGTACTACTA
Organism: Aedes japonicus; assembly: GCA_034211315.2. Taxonomy (NCBI): domain Eukaryota; kingdom Metazoa; phylum Arthropoda; class Insecta; order Diptera; family Culicidae; genus Aedes; species Aedes japonicus. The sequence goes on along the minus strand of JASCZW010006154.1, from coordinate 70,642 downwards.
AATGGTTAAGTTTTGACATCATTGGTTTATTGAACCTCTCCTCCCAACCCAAATGCTCACACCTTTGCCTTGACCCCTTTCATCAAATTTTGGGCAATGATAGGACCGATTTGCTTACTTACTTTTAACCACACTTTCTTTAGTTCAAGTTCATTTTCTATCAGTTTTGGAGTTTAAGCAAGCTTTGCTTTCATGATTGCCCAACATTTTTCAATTGGGCGAAGTTCCGGAGTGTTTGGAGGGTTGACGTCTTTTGATACAAAAACTACATTATTATCTTTGTACCAGTCTAAGACGGGCCAAAGCCAGCCAAAACAGTGTCGGGCCATCGAGAGATCTCAAGAAGGGAAGAAGTTGGAGGCATTCGTCCTTGTAGATTTGTCCGTTGACGGTCCCAGAGGTGATGAAGGGTTGACTCATTTTGCCACATCCGCAGATTGCTTGGCAGACTAGGTATTTTTTGGCGAATTTCGACAGTTTCTTCTTCCGTACACTCTCCGGAACGGCCAACTTAGAGGTGGCGACGTAGTGTTCCTGTCCTGGCATTTGTTTGGTGTTGGCTTTAATGTAGGTCTCATCGTCCATCACAATGCAGAACGGTTTTGTGAGCCACTACCTGTACAGTTTTCTTGTACGAGTTTTGGCCACCGAGTTCTGTTTATCGTTCCGGTTCGGTGCCTTCTGGACCTTGTACACATGTAATCCAGAACGTTTCATTGTTTTCTGCACAAAACAAACTGAAACCTTCGCCTTTTTCGGAACACCCCTGATCGAAATGTTGGGATAACGCTTAAATTGGTTCAATACCATCCTGGCCTTCGCCGGGTTTGATGTGCCACGTTTTTTGCCACTACCATTTTTCCGCTTGGTTTTCTTACGGTCCTTGAACGTTTTGATTACATGAGATACGGTTGAATGTGCGATTCCGAGCTGTTTTCCGATCCATCAATGAGAAGCGTTTGGGTTTTCGAAGTGAGTGCCCAAAATTTGTTGGCGCACTATTTCTTCATTCGAAGCCATCACTGAAGACACTCGACCGATTTTCACGAAACTCATTACACAATTGACACAACACAATGAAATACTTTCAGTTAAAATTTCAATAATTTTTACCCACACGCTAAAAAGTTACGAACAATTGCGTGTATCCAAATTTCATCGAATACAGTCTTTATGCCAAGGATGCCAAGATTTGGGCTTTAAAGTAATTTTCAAAGCACGCTAGTGGCACGTAGTGAGATAATTCGGAGCTTTGAAATTTACCATCCTCCAGGCCTTGATCTGCTTATCAACTTTGCCCAAGGAAAAAACTTTCTATTTGCAAAGGATCATGAGATATTTTGCAAAAGTTGCTGTGTTTAAACGGTTATAATTTATTGTGCATACTATGCAGCTAGCAACGTTATGAATAGGGACAACTGATTTTTTTTTCATTCCGAAAAATATATAGGGTAAAGGGATGTAATGTCGGCCTAGCTTCTTGATTCGTCCTAGTACCGAATATGTCATTAATTCGGCGATATACAACAAAATTATGTTGCTTTCAGGATAACTGCTTAGTTTAAAGGCAATTTAGAGAATTTTAATCAATTTAAAGTTAACTAAAAATGGGAAGAAAAATAAGTACTTTCCATTCAATTCCACCTACCTTTGCTGATCTTGACAGATACGCGAAATACGCGTATCTGTCAAGATAAGCAAAGGTAGTTGGAATAAAATGAAAAATACTAATTTTTCTTCCCATTTCTAGCTACAGGTATTCCACTTAACAGCTCAAACCCTCAAGGATTTTATTTATAGTTGTTCACTTCTACGTATTTTAAGATTTCCTTACCTTCTGAGACACCATGATTTGACTGGTTATGCTGAACAGATTATCTTCACGATCTTCCAATGATCTAAATTTGGCTAAATTAAACCGATGAAGCAAGTAATACAGCCAAGATGTACAGAAAATAGTCACACGTTCTATACTAACTGTTCACATAGGTAGAATAACAATGATTTAACTAGAAAACCATAGACCCAATGTTAGAAACATATTATATTCTATGCTCCCAACTTTGCCCTGTAGTATAAAAAGCGTAATAAAAATGTTGTTATAGGTAAAATTTCAATAAAAATGTGTTAGTTTCGGTTGAATGATTTTCAAATGGCAAATCTAAACACAAACCAAAGGATCGAGATCTGTGTAGAGTGAATTGCATGTTTTGATTTTGGAATGGCCGATAAATGTGAAAATCGCTTAAGTGTTTCTAAGCAGTTTTACATAAGTTTGTTTAGAAAATATTTTTGTTGGGAAGAGCGAATACAGTTGGGAACGCCTTAAATCAGAAAATCAGTAAAGAAAACCGTACGTATTCAACATTAAAATAATAACAAATCTATCGAATGGGACGAAGTAGCAGTATATAAATAGACCCAATTTGGTGCTTACAGACTGACATTACATCCACATTTTTCGAAATTTTCGGACTTTATCAAATGAGTTGTGCAACATTTCGTGATACATACTTCCAAATGGCTTATTACACATATCTAGAGAAGTGAATAACTATCTAAATATTGCTTCCAGGTCAAATATTTTATGAGTTATAACAAATAATGTAATCCATTGTTGCAAAATAGGCTGAGTCAAGGGACACATACCCTACCCATCCACATTATATGGTAGGGATACCGAAAAAACTGATTGGTTGGATGTTATCACCCTCCGTCCGTTAATAGTTCATTCTCAGGATTTGACTGTTGATTATAACTATTGTTCTTACTTAGATTAATATAGCTCTTCACACGAACAGAATATTACATTGCGTCAATAATCCCGTACAGTTTCTGCATGTACCAAACAATGGCCAAAGCATCACCTCAACGTTTACCAGGAATATTAAGCGCGAGCAATCAAGTTCAAATCGAATCGATTGAAAATTATTGCTCCATGTGAGTGCATAAATGCCAATCATTCTCGGCCCATTGGAACGTTTCCACAACGCGACAACATCGAACCAACAACCTGTTGCGGCTTTGGCTTGCGGTGACGTGATCTTCAAATATGGAATACCTTACGAAGTGCGCCGTCCCCCCGCGCGGAAAGACACTTGTTTTGAGTGATGACTATCGAGAAAAATTCTTCCAGCATGCCGCTGCCGCAAAGCCGGGACATCAACAATGGGCAACTAAATAATAAAAGGCTGGCTCGTGCTGCAAATCCGATTGCGAACGCATCATTTGTTTCTAAAGTGCCACTTTGGTGGCGTCGTCGTCGTCTTCGTCGCCGTCGATCCGAAAAGGGGGTGGACAAGTTAATCTCTTAGCGGGGCGATTATCTCTACGCACAACTTATTCCTGGTCACGAACGTGGGTAATGTTGGTCAAATGTTGATTTAATTCCGACTGCGAAAGAACTTGCAGTAGCGCGCCGATGACGATGGGCTGGGTAACTGCTAATAAGTAGCTGAGACGACGAGCGCAATGTGACTTACTGACCTCCATCAATGCCGCACTACTGGTTGTTGTGCATACATGAACATCGTTCTTGTGGGTGAAGACGGTGGAATGAGATGGAACAAAATTGTCATCGCTGACCGACGCTGGCCCGGAATAGTGGCTGGCTTGGTTTGTCGCTATTAGGTAATGTCTCTCACATGACAATGCGTAGATCTATTTGGGACTGATGATGTTATTGTTTTTTTTGTCTGTCTGGAACATATTTCACTAACAGCTTGTTAGGGGCAGAGGTGACAATGCTGTTTTTTAAGAAGTAGTTGCAATTATTGCCGTAAAAGGGTGAAAGAAGGTTTGTGCGAGATGTTTCTACGCCGGACAGATAACCAAGGGAAAAAATTCCACGCGGATGTGCATTTGGATTGACAGATTAGCTAATACTCGGAGAAGGCGTTACACAACAACTACTGTTGAGTGTGGGAACTTCCAGCAGGATTGCGAACGTGAAAAATTATTAAAATACGTCACAACTCGATACTGTTGCAATCACCCGTAATAAGCTCGACCTCAGCAGCAGCAGCAGCAGCAGCAGCAGCAGCAGCAGGGTATCAGTTCAGCACGATCGCTCACATACTCACTTCAAGATCACCCGGTGCTCGCGATCCGTATCGAAATTCGCGAGAATGGCTCTCTCAGCTTACAACCAACTTGGGTGCTTTGCTGGAAACGGCAATTCAAGCACCCAGCGCTAGTTAGCTCGAGTTTACCGGCTTTTGTTTTTATTCTGAACCTGTTCGATTTTCTCATACTCGTGCATTTATAACACGCTATGCGCATGCTAAACGTTATGACCAATGTTATGGAATAAGAGCTCCTTAACTTGTGTCAACATTGTTATAGACAGACAGACTCCTACAACAAATATTGTTGGTAGTGGTAAACCCCAAATCGGAATCGCAATTTTCATACCGACTCTGCTGGGATAACGTGCAAAATGTTTGCTTAGAGTCTCTTCGACATAAACATCCATGAATCGATTTGTTTACCTATTTCTAGGGTCTCCAAAAAGCCTCCGTTTAAAAACGGGACAACTGCGGTTAAACACGGAATGCATGGAACTGATATGTCCATAATTAATTCTATGTTTTCTGTGCAGAAGTAATATTCCGTTTGATACTTTGTGGAGTAAATAGAATAATGTTATTAGAAATCATACTTGCAATAGATGGATGCTATATTCCACCATTTTAGTTTTTCGATAAAACTTTTTCAATGACTGCAGCGTCCGGAAAAAAATTTACGATTCCTAAAAATCAATTTAAATTCTACAGTTAAGTTAAGTTAAACTCAGTACCAACTTAACTAGCACTGCTTAATTTCACAAGCGTACTAAGTTCACTAGAATGTGTAAGTGTGTGATTTTCACAAAAAAAAAAACACAATTTAATGATATTTTCGAAATTTTTCGGACACTTTTCGAATGTGCTTTGCTCTGTCAGAGGAAATACGAAATTTTTGCTCAGTCCATTCCTGTTTACCGCTTTTTCTTCTGCCTACTTTCATTCACTGAGTAACCACCATGTCCAACCAACCAAACGGAACACACCAATTTTTCCCTTCTGGACAGAATGTTTTTCCAAGTTTCCAATAGCTATTGTTTTCGGACCTGAATCATATTTTCAGAAGTCTTCTGAAGGAAGCAAACGAATCGTTTTATTAGAAAAAAGAAACAAAAAAACGAATGTTGAGAAGCAGGCCATGCAAATTCTTCATAGTTTGAGAGTGTGTTTGTTTACACAAACGCATTTTGGACACAAGAGCACCACAATACAGAATTTAGGATTTTTTTCAGAGCAGAACCAGATCTAAATTAACAGCAGATCGACAAAAATTTTGGTGTTAGCAATTATATTATCTTAATGATCAATTCTTTGTTGTTGTTGTTGTTGCTGTTGTTGTTGTTGTTGTTGTTGTTGTTGTTGTTGTTGTTGTTGTTGTTGTTGTTCAGGTCGATGTGTTTTCAAAATGACCTTTTTATTTATCAGTAGTGAATTTTTCCTGCTTACATAACCTCCGACACTGGAATGCTGTAATATTTGGAAGAATAACTTTTCGAATGCGCTTTGCTTTATCAGAGGTAGGGTAGGGAACGGCTTAAGCACCCCAAGACCCTATTCCAAGCACAGGGTAAAAGTGAACCTACAACGCTAATTTTTTGAAGTATGTTGATACCTGTAGTGAAGCATCATACTGCCATAAATGAGCGTTGTTGGTTAACGTTTACCCCGTGCTTGGAATAGGGTCTTGGGGTGCTAAAGCCGTTCCCTACCCTATGACGAAATTGTTTCGCCGTAAAGCGCCGTTCATTTAGAATAACCTATAAGGTGGAGTACGAGTTAATATTCCCCTCAATCATCGCTATTTACTTAGCCGTATTCTACCCGCAAGGCTTGATGTTTGGAACATGTTTAACAGTGACACTTTATTTTTCCAACAAATCTAGCGTCGTTGTTATACTCACCAGAGCTTAGAACTCTCGCCTTTCATATAAAGTTATTTTGGAACTGTTTTATAGGGGGTCTGAAACATATTTTTAATTCTTTTTTAGCTTAGTTATGTTTTGTCATTTATTAGTTATAGATTCAATTTTAACCATTTGTTAATTATTTAAGCATCTGGGCGGCCAAGGAATGATAAAAAACGGTCGAGGAAAGTTGATTGACCGCTCATGGCCCCCTCTCTCTTCATCTCAACGTTTCCCTTGAGATCAAAAATACTTATAAATTATTTCTCTACAATAATTTGCAATAAAAATACAATTTCAAATCATTCAAGTATTTAAAAAAGTTATTTTTTTAAATTCAAAAACAACTTACCAGTTAGTTAAACTTTTGAACCTCTCAATCTTGAAAAGAAATGAACAGTTAGCCAAATTCATGTTATTTGTATTATATTATTATATTATCATGCATACATATAAAAATTTGTAAACCAATTTTTAATAGACCTCTTTCAATAAATTTTAAATTTCAATTTTGATAAATTATACCTTAACGACAAAATTTATTTGATTCAATTTACAGTTAGTATAGGGCAACGAAATGTAATGTTAGCCTAGCTCCTTCATTCATTCTTATAAGTCATTTCGACATGGAGTTTTCATAATAGCCAATGTCGCGAACGTAAATAATGGCTTCTTCCGCAAATTTCTCGAGAATGCTAACTTAATCATTGTGAATTACCACGATGATTGTACAGAAGAGGAGTTCCTCTTTACAATAGAAGTGGAAGTTTACTTGAGCGGGTTTGCGTTTTCAGGAAATTTGCGGAAGAAGCCATTATTTACGTTTGCGACTTTTGCCTCTATGAAATCTCAATGTCGATTTATTCAGCGATAATCAACCAAATCTTGATGCCATCATGATGACCGATTTAGTGCAAAGCAATTCAGACAATAATAATTAATTTACTGTTATTTACTTCCGTGTAATTTTCGATTTTCGTAACCATTTAGACCGTTTGTGACTCTCTTGGGTGTTAACATTTTGTGACGAATAAGGTGTTTCGGGTTATATTGACCCGTATTTCAAATGCACACTGTGGAAAATTTATAAAACCAAATTTCAAGTCTTCTTAGTCAAAATGCTAATTAGAGTCTCAATTTTTAGTTTTTGGTTAGTAATGCCCTTTTTGACCTGATTGGCTATAAGAAATCTGTGCCGGAAGAGGGCATGTTTTGCCACAATCCATGAGGTGACGACAGATAAAAAAAATTCATCAGACCATGCTTTTCGACGGCCAAACTTCATAATTCTTCATGAATAGTCTATTTCTAGCCTTAAAATGGACCAATAACCATATTGGCTTTTCGGAGACAATCCGGATGCCCCGGGAGTCCCCTTTAGGAGGGAACAAATGCGGATTTTCGCCGAAACAAGATTTTTGACGGCACAAATTTCAAAATTTTTTATAAGTAGTCTACTTTTAGTTTAGAATTGGCCCAATTAATTTATCGGCCGTTCCGAGATAATCCGGATGCCCCAGGGGAACCGCTTATGAGAGGACAAATACAGATTTTTGCCGAAACATGCCTTTCGACGGCTCAAACTTCATGATTTTTGTCTACTTTTAGCTTTGAAACTAAGCAATGGTCATATTGTGAATTCTGGACAACCTGGATATCCCGAAAAACCCCTTAGGAGGGGACAAAAACGGATTTTTGCCGAAACATGCCTCTCGACGGCTCAAGCTTCATGATTTTTAACGAATAGTCTTGTAGCATACCATGTTTCCATTCCACTTTCAAAGATCATAAATTAGAGATCTTGACGTTTTCCAACAGAGCAAACATGCAGCTCGAATTCAGAATGTTCTCACGCGCAAGTTGGATTCATATTTCATAGAAGCCACCTAGAACGCTGAGCAATTATGCTCTTTCTTTCACACGACTGATCTATCGGAAGCAGTCAATATGAACACGCCTTCGATATGACTATGTGTACGATTGGTAATTGTCTTTATGCACTCTTCTGATTGGTAAATTAGTAGAAGGTTTTTCCAAGCTTCTCCCACCATAGACAGAGAAATATAATGAAACATAGTGAAGTAATATAGTTAAGAGGTTTCCTTTTTCCATTCTTATGATAATAAAGGGATAATTTTATTATCATAAACTGCACCTCCAGCGGTTAGGTTTTTTTTTTGGAAGAGAACGAAGTTCAAAGTCTACTTCTAGCCTTGTAATGGACCAATAACCTTATTGGCCATGCTGAGACAATCCAAATGCCCCGGGGGAACCTTTAGGAGAAGACCAATGACAGTTATCTACTAACGGGGTAGTAACGGGCCTATTCATAAACCACGTAGACTTATTTTTGAACATCTCAACCCCCTTCCCCTCTTCGTAGACTTTTCTCCATACAATTTTTTGAATTTTTGTATGGAGCGTAGACTTTAGCTACCCCCTCCCTCCAGAGAAAAGTCTACGTGGTTTATGAATAGCCCTTTACGAGATCGATCCTTTTGATGTTGACAGTCTAAGAAATTGATTCTGTGACCCTAATAAAAATCAGAAAGATCATCTTTTGTATTGATCTTTTCGTTCTTCGGAAAATTAACCACGGTTAAAATGTTAATTGTACATGCTAAACTGATGAACCTGATCCAAAAAGTAGAAAATGGAAAAAAGAATGATACATAAGGCAAAAATATTGTAGTATATGAAATGAAAATATGAACTGTAAATTGAGGCCAAAGGTGCCAACTTTTTTTTTAAACCGTTGTAGTGGTTATATATGTGGAGTGAACGCTCACACTCAGAAATTAAGAATTTTACACGAGACGTTATTCATGTTTGTAAAAAGTTGGGCAACGTAAAGAAAGATTTCGTGTAAAATGATGTCTCGTGAAACTGACACATATGCAATTCGACGAAAAATGTGTTTGATTGAATTTATTTTTTCCTCTCTTTCAACTCATTCTTATGTGCTAAAGGATGCTTGCATGTGTTGGCCTTAGGAGACAGAAATTTACATGCGTTTTGGTAGTGTGTATGCTATGGAAACTTGAAGCCTTGGCGACAACTTCATGTTTCAGGTCATCAGCATAGGGTGCGGGGCCAACTCGGCAGTGCGCTTATTCTTGTCGCCAATCACTATTGCACAGCTAGATTGAAACCGAATGATTTGATTTATTTTACATGACCAGTGTCCTTGTGAAACTATTCATGAAAGGAATTTGAAGTCATTTGGCTCTTGTACGGATGAGTAATAATGAAAATCGTTCTCGCACTATCTATGGGTTGATATAAAAAGTAATGGAACCTCAAGAAATTGATTACCGACCAGGTTACTGAAATAACCGAAATCTGGCAAATTTGGTAAACGTGCTGGTAATAGAATTCGTGAGTTTTTTTTTTAAGTCAAAGAAAAACTGATCCAATTGACAAAACTTTCTTAGTTCTTTAAAATTACTAATTTTTGAGCACTGGCGTAGCGTGGTCGGGCGAGGGGGTGGTCCACCCTGGTTGTTATTCATACAGTCGAGGAAGTGAATGCTTATTAATTTTACCGGCTCCATAGATGTATTTAACTGAATTTGTTTAGCTGCGTTACCATTCTAGCAAATACTGATAACAGCACATGTTGGACATTGACAAGAAACTAAATGTGAAATTGACATGGTTTCCTGTGTCTATGACTCTTAGCTTGAATGAGTGCCCATAGCTGCTTGTTCAATATCTTCTTGCATGATCGAAATTTAGAACATCGAAATGTTACGGATAAAAAACTGTATTTGTCACCTCCTTAAGGGTTTTTTCGGAGTATCCGGGTCATTCAATATTTTGTTGTTTTGGTTCTTTGGTTATCGAAATTTTCCACCCTGGGCTGGTTTATCTCCCGTCATAATCAATGAGACACCTTTTTCAGGTATTTTTATAACTTGTCCGGGGTGAGATTCGAACTCGTGACCATTCCTAAAAGGTTCCGGATTGTCCCGGAATGGCTAATATATTAATTGGGTCATTCTATAACTCTCAAAAAATCATGGAAATTGAGCAGGAGAAAGGCATGTTTCGGCGAAAATTCGTATTCTTCGTCTCCTAAAACGACAAAAATAAACGAGAAAAACTTTAGTGATCGTCAGTCGATGCGAATCAAAACAAACCCAAAAAAGGAGAGAGTTCCTCTCCCATGTGCGCATCAGTAAACAGAGTGCACACAATAGATCGCTAAGAATAAACTATACAAGCCACAGTGGTACATGAGCGTCTTTCCATGCGTCAATTTTTGCCTGTTGAAGTGGCGGACTTGTTCCGTCGCTACAACCTACCCCGCAGTGGGATGTTAGGCAAAGATTTACGTCCATGGTTCGAGTACCATTGGATACATGCCCTTTTCGCTCAATTTTCAAAAACATCTGTTAATTTTCCTACCTGCCGCACTCTGACGGACCTTTCAACACTTTCTCTTCACATCTTTCATTCTAGCCAAAAAACATTGTTGTTCACTCTTGGTGCCTCATGGTGATGGTGAACATCTCCTTCTAAATCATAATCGTTACTCCTCGCACGGAGAATACATAACATAACAATTTAATGTATTATAATAATTGATTTCAATTTTTAATTTGATACTAAATGAAAATTTGAATATAAAACTAAACTGACTTAAATTTTCTATGTTTGATATTTTTAATAAAGTTTATAATAATTGGTTTTATATGATCACTTATAATGCAAAAAAATAATTTTAATTTGCATCGTCCCTACACAAACCCTTTTCTAACTTTTCCGGGTAACATGGACTGTGACTGGGTTCAAATTTGGTTAATGAAGTTCAGATCATCGTCTCTTGAATCTGATGATCGGTGCGAATAACTGTCAATTTTAAATTTACAAACACAGCTAAATGTTTAAAAATGATTGCCAATTGTTTTCAGTAAATTTTAGTTGGTATTCATTTAGATGTTCCAGTGTAGAAAATAGTAACTAAGAATAATTGTGCGCTTCTAAAATAGCAGCGCAAATGACAACGACCGGTACTGTTGCTCTTAGTCTACATCGTATGGGCTGCTACTAGGCTGCTAAATTTGAGCGCCGCTTCAGTGATTTTAGTAGCAACCGGTGCGATATGAGATAATTATATTACTCTGCTAAAATAGGTTTAATACCGGACTGGTGCGGTTGCTCTTAACTAACTTAAGACTAACTTAATAACTAAATAACTTCAATGAAAATGTGGAGCATAAAGTACGAGCGCAGTAGAACGGATCCTAGCTTTGGTGTTCCAACCGATCCACTTTGCAACAGAACTCAGATTTTGAATTAGATGAACCGTGAAGTACAAAACACGATGTAATTTGAAACTGATTTTTGCATGAAAACTCCTTTTAAATCTCACCCTGAGAGATCGCAATGATATTTATTTTCTTATTTTGTTAACCCGTGCAGATTCACTTCAGAATATTTAGAATTTTTGCAATGATTTCAGTTAGTACTATGATATGCGTTGTATGTTAATAGTGGGTTTTTATAATCTGAATGGTTGACAGTACTTAATTTAAACACTTATTTCTTTCGATCACTGCCAGCTGTGATGATAAACCATTAAATGGTCCATTTTAATATCTATTGTATTCTCACCTCCATCATCAATATTCATCGCACGATTGCAAATCACTGAAAAGTTTGTAACAGTATCGTACCTAGGTAGAACTTTATATCTCCAATTGACGATGCATTCTACACGTCGTCGATACTTCAAAGTGCTACGGATCATCGTAAATCTCCGCCCCGACCGTATTGCAACGGAAAACCTAATAATTATTTATCGTCTCTGAAAGCGATTGAAGGTTCCTGAAAAGTAACGCTAATTGCAAATAAGTTTCTCCCCTAAAGGGAGGCCCACTTCAACAATGAAAGCCAACACTGTAGTCGAGAACCAGCGTAACGCGTTAGAACACTGGGCGCCCATAAGGACGGATGACCGCTATATCCGCATGATGGGATTCGCTTGTCGTCGTCGTGAACATTAGTGTCTCACTCTATTCCTATTCTGGCCAGCCTGAGGAATGCGTGCTTCCGTGCGGGTTACTCGCTCGACCTGAGTGCCGGGGCAAAGATATGTTGTTCAGCATCTACCTACATGGAAGACGCAACCTGACACGTCAATAGCAGCGGTGGCAGCGGCAGGGAGCTAACCTTGCATTGGGGCGATTTAACTATAAACGCAATACAGCGGCTTCCAGTGTCTTATTTACTTGTTTTCAAAGGGATATGAGATCACGACTGCGTCGTCGTCGTCGTCGTCACCGACACTTGCTGATATGTTATTATATTCGATGACACAATTGGCTCGTGTGATTTAGGATTCTGTGATTCCGTGCATCGCTTTAGTGACTCATCAGATCAGTGCATTGATTGATTGATTATATTTATTGAACGCCATAGAACCGAAGCCGTTTCAAGGGCACAACTTTTAAATCTCCGAAGAGGACCCAAAATTACGGGCTTCCAAAAAAGCACTACCGAATATAATGACTCCTTCGCAAAGATGCGACACACCTTGAGCCGGGACACAAACAACAAGGCACGAATAGAACCATAATAATCGAGCACAAATTGTACAACTTAATTAAGACCCCCATGAATCACACGGCTAATTCTCGGCATAGACGACGCACATTTATTATTTGTCTTCTAGAGCATTATTACATTAATTATTCACTACCCGTGTTTCGCCTTTGCTCCCGCCATCTTCAGGATTTGAGTCAATCTTTCCCGAGCTGCTCGGCATTAAAATGAGTGATAACCCTCAACGCGATCCATAATTCACATCTGGTTTCCCGTAATGCGATATCTGACCTTGACCAGAAAGAACACGTCCTCTGCGACAATAACAGCATCCTTCGAACGGGCCATCATCGCCAGGCAGTGTTTGTCCTCCAGCCGCCGCCGCCCACGCTCATCAAACAGTTGTTCGACAAAAAGATTCCCGCGCGCACATCTCGCGGGGCATAAATAACAAAAGTGTATGTACTTCAACTTCAACGCATTGAGCCCGACTCGGATGAGAAGCCAATGTAAATCATATTAATAATGAGAAGTAAATATTCTCTCGGTAAATCTCCGCGTGAATGTGACTTTTGATGAGGTCCTGTGACTCTCGATCGCTTGTTGTGGTGGAATGTGCGCTCGGTTATGACACACAATAATTGGGCCATTTGCCTGCTGGTCACGTCGGTGCAGTCAAACGCTTAATCATTTTGAACAATTTCAGACGACGCAGAAAAAAAAAATACGATGAATGTAAATAAATTACCTTCGGTTTGCTTATCCTGGCACAATTGACTTCCCGTTTGCTGGATTTCAGGCAATCGTTCCTGATTCGAGGTGGGATGATTGCGGTTTACTGAGCTTTGAATGTGGTGATTGACTTTATGAATCAACCATCATTGGCAATTGATTCATTAGTTTGTGACTGAATTTGATGATTTATTGGGTTGAGGATTTTAGCTAATTTGATTACGTGAAATGGGTTCCGAAAACTACAAATATGATCATGGTCTTAGTGTGTTTGTACAGATACAGATACACAAGTACACATTCGAATAAAGACAAATTCGTTAAACAGTGACTACAAAGCAAGAACAATATGACTAACGATACTTGATTGCAATGATATGGCGACAATGGTGGCGACGTGAATTTCGAAAAATTTCGGGGTGCATTTATCTTGATTCGGCCATATGGAATATCATGTCATGTAAAAAAGTAGTGACCTACAGGGGGATAGGGAGTAGGAAAAGCATAGAAGGGAGCTACAAAGCAATTGAGTGTTCTAGACCTATTGCGATGTTCTCTTCCAGTCGAGCAGTCGACACTGAAGAAGTCTGTAAGTCGCAGACGAAATAGGCCTATTTGTCAGAAGATAAACTTTCTGTAGTGGGTTTTAACGGAATTTGCTCACGTATACTAGTGATAGTTTAAAAAAGTTTTTCAGTTTTTGTTTTAAGAAAAAGTGATCAAATGAGTGTAAATTTAAATTTTCCTATTTCTTCAATTATAATCGTTCTACTAATTTGCACGTTAAAATGTTATTCAAAATCAGTGTTTAAAAAAAAAGAGAAGTGAAAATGACAACCAAGTCAAAATCGCACCGCAGGTCTACACAAAGATATTTCGTTCTTAACACCGTGTTTTCAACAAAGGCTCACACCCATAAGCCACAAGGTAAAGGTAAATACAGCTTTAAGTCCCAAATTAACTAAAAACATGGAGATGGATTTATTGCGTGAAAGTATCAAGTCATTATACAGTAAACTCAACTCTAAAAAATTATTTAAACCATATCCAGATAGCTTTTCAATGTTTCTCACAAAAGTAATGGTAGCTGACCGTTGCAAATCTGAGAGAAAAAAAAAACTTGACAATAAATTCAAAAAACTTTGAGAATATCAAACTTGAAAATGTAAGAAATTAAATGTACTTCAAAACTCAAGTCTAGTTAGAAACCGTTCTCTTGAACCATTTTCAGCAGAATAGCTAAATTTACTAAACAAAGGGCTGAATTAAGCAATAGATTCATACATTCGTGATTAATGCCAAACGCGCAACTGTCAAAAACACAAAAGATTTGTTGACACAGAAAGACCATTCATTCATTATATGAAAACAAAGAAACTACGAGAACAAAGAACACGGAATATTTTGTCCCAAATCAAAAAGAAACGTCTGTATGGTGGTTGCATAACTGACTAACAGATCAACTTTATCGATCCTATTGTTCGGGAGTAACATCGCCCTACCCTCGCTACGCCACTGCCAAATGAGAGGACTTCTCTCCCAACGATCGTTCCTCCGATCCGAGACGGTTTCTCCCTACCACATCGACCGATACCGATAGCGATCACGGGCGATCGTTATCGGTGACGTCATCGCTTGGAATCATCTGGTTGTTGGATAGTGGATGATCCGCTGCGCAATAGTCGTGTCTGCTCTGACTCCCAAGAAGGATGGATGCGAGCAGAGCCACAATGGAAAGGAATGTTCCGTGTTGATTGTTTGTGGTGTAGTAGTTTGTAGTAATGTAAATATTGTAAATAAACGTATGTTGGACGAACAATGTGTGTTGCGTATTAATGTTGAGTGATAGATGGACGAATGTGCAATGTGTTGTGTGTGGAAATGATTAAATGGAACTCCAAAAGAAACCCGTAAACCCAAAATACAGTCCACTTATGGAGACGCCAAGTGTTTCCTACCCCACAACTGGCAGTATAATTTATTACCCCCCAATCGGTGTTGGTTAGGGTCCGGTCACCCAACACCTATAATTTCTGGACATCGCTAGGAAACCGAATAAAACCATGATATAAACAATTATGCGAAAAACTTTCCAAAGATGGAAAAAGGGTGATTGCAAGTAAGGTTGTAGAAAAATGAACAGAATGATATTCACTCTTTCGAATCAAAAAAGATTATATTATAAGGAGTGTATCGAATATAAGCTATCCACATACATTTGCGTTGTACGCATGTATTTGTGATGGTTTTTTATGCTCTGAACACTGCATGCTGTGCGTTTGACTGTCAGCTTTCTTTTGTTTACTTGTTTGTGCGGTTCAAATTCTGCGTTTTCAAAATGTCGCTTATCGAAAAGGAAGTGAAAATTAAGGTTCGGGACACATGGCTAAATGAGAAGGGAATTACTATGCGAAAATTGGCGAAGCGGTTTGGAATTCATCATGCGAGTGTTAAAACCATCATTAATAAGTTTGGGGAACACTATTCTTTGGATGAGCTACCAGGAAGAGGCAGAAAACCCGGTTCTTCCAACCCGAAACTGGAGCAGAAAGTGGTATCTCTAATCATGAAGAACAAATCAATGTCAATACGTGATTTGTATGTATGTATGTATGTATGTATGGTAGCCACCATCCCCTCTAGCCCTTGGCTTGGATGCAGCTCCACTTAATAGCAAGATCAAATTGGGCCACCGATCTGAATTCGCACTATCGCTGTATGAAGGGCCAAAAACGGAGGGGTGGACCCGTAAGCAGAGACACTTACACGAAATCCACGGGAAATTAAGAATCTCCTTCCAACGATATGATCCAACAAATCGAATAACACAATTCGCAATACTCATTAAGCTTTCTACAGGATGGCTTGTTAAGAAGGGCGCGTCACTCTCCCTAAAACTGTTGGAGTAGAACTCGCAGCACCACACTCGAATCGGTAGGATAAGAAATGATACTGTTTGTTCCCTCCTAGACTCAGGCAGTCAATCAAACCATCGTCCAGTTTCAGCTTGAATGATACCCTGGTGCTCCCTCCCAACCCAGTATTTATTATATTTATATAAATATAGATGTAATGTAATAATAATATGCTATATATGAATATATAGTAGAGCAAAAATTATATAAGGATATTTAGTTAAATTATGTAATAGTTGGAGTTCACGAGCCTATGATAACCATGTTAAACTAAATTAATTAACCTGCCGAAATAATAATATTAAGGCAGTAATAATAATATGCAGTTTCGTACCACTTTGTATCACTGATAGGTGACTGTATCTCTGGAAGTGAAGGTCATCTTGTTATTCATTGAGGTATAAATATCAATAATCAATGTCAATACCAATACGTGATTTGCCCAAAAAAGCAGGAACGAGTGTCGGAATGATCCTGCGTATCAAGAGGCGAAACCACCTGAAGACCTACAAGAAGCAGAAAATCTCGAAACAAAGTGCAGAACAGAAGAAGCGAGCAGCAACAAGGGCCTGGAAATTGTATTCGGGTCTTTTGCAGCGTCCGGATGCAAACGTTTTGATGGACGATGAGACCTATGTAAAGGAGGACTCAAAAACCCTTCCAGGTCCACAATACTTTACTGCCGTCGTTGGGGAGGATGTGAGCAAAGCGGACAGGTCGATTCAAGTCGAAAGGTACTGGTATGGCAAGCAATGTGTTCCTGTGGTTTGAAGTCAACAATTTTTTACACTACCGGAACTATAAATGCGGAAATCTATCGATCTGAGTGTCTCCAGAAGAGATTGTTGCCTTTATATAAGAAGCATAGTACACCTCCACTGTTTTGGTCGGATTTAGTGTCGGCTCACTATGCCAAAACCACTCTCAATTGGCTTGCGGAAAAGGGTATAGATTTCGGGTATAGAAAAATATCAATCCACCAAATTGCCCTCAGCTTCGACCCATCGAACGTTACTGGGCAATCGTGATGAGGGTCTTCAAGAAGACTGGTAAGGCAACTGGGAACATGCAGGAATTCAAAAAAATTTGGGCTCAAGCGTCCAAAAAATCCGATGCAACACTTGTCCGGAACTTGATGAAGAGCATTCGATCCAAAGTTCGAAAGTTCGTGAAGGAATAACTTAAATTTCATCCGGTCTTCATTGTGTTCAAGTTTAACCTCGTACAATAAAGGATCAATTTTTTGTATGAACAAAATATCGGTTTTCAACATAATTTGAAAGAAACTTTGTGGATATACTCCTTGTATAAATTATATAAGAAGTATAATTCAACTATTTTTTTATTTAACCCGGCTTTTGTATGGAACTGCCACAGTGTGGAACGTGTTGGAGTGGCTCGAGGCGCAAATCCTCCAAATTCAACAGAACTTCGGCCGATTGGAATTTTTTTTCTTGAAGACAGCTCTTTGTAATATTCCGAAAATAAGATAGAATGTGAGAATATATGTTAACCATTTGTAATTAGCCTATTTTTACCGATCAACCTGTTGCCCATTCAACCGTTTTCCCTCTTTTCACTCCCTTTTCATTTTACCCAATTTTTGAGTACAATTGCATACTCTCTCTTTAAAAGAGAAAATTTTCTCTCACGGATATGTTACTCAATTTTCGTAAAAATTGGATCTACTCATAAAATTTAGTCGATCCACTTTTCACGAAAATTGAGTAAAATTTCATCACTTGACATATTGTCCCCCTACTTATCATTCGACCTTTGTCAACGGGTGCTTTTGTTCAATAGATCTTTTGTCCTGTCGACTATCGAAATTCAACATTTCGTTTATAGATGTTTTGCCCTTCCACCTTTTGTCATACAATGGTTTGAGCGTATATTCATTGCATATTCATTTGGCATTCAATTTTGAACATCAATTTAATATTCCAACGAATAAACACTCTCACGGCTCGCATGCTTATGTAAGAGCAACACTCTGTTGGAATGACTCCTTACAGCTTTGGTAGAAACAAAATACAAATTGTTACATGTGGATTTATAGCATTTACCTGACTCCAGTTTAATCAAAAGGAACCTTATTTTTCTATAACAAGTTCATTTATTTGAACAGGCTCAGTTGAAACAACTTTATCGAGTTCTCAGTTTGTAAATAAATCACTTTTCTAAAAACTCAATTTCGAGGGGAGACTTGTTTACCCGCGGTCGACTCTAGGTTAGTAAGAATAGAGAAAGGGAAGCTTATATCTGGTACTTTTATCTCTTTTAATATAATTCATGCCACCATGAATTAGCAATAAATAAAGAGGGCTTTCTTAGCATAAAAATAAAGGGCTGTTTTATATTCATCAAAAATAATGTAGCATAAAAACAAGTCTTATCAAAAGACTCTTACATTTTTTTTACACTCGTGGTTCAACATCTCATAAGAATCACACTCTTATCTTTATAAGATTAAATCCATATTTTTGCTGTTTTTCTCTCTAAACATTAGCTCCAAAATGTAGACAAAATAAAAAAAAAAATTTGACACTATTTTCTTTATTTTTCAGGTATGCTCACTCAACACCGATGATAAAACAATTTTCATAACGTGAGTAATGAATTACATGGGAGATTTTAACCTAGCTTTCAACCTTAGCCTGGTTCACCGTGGTGCCTGGGAATTGGCCTATGTTGTTTTCAAATATAGGTATACATATATATTAGGGTAAAGCGGAGCTAGTTGGTCAGTTATTAGAACTGAGAAACAATGAGTCAATATTTGGTGAAATGGTGATAAATAGGGTAGGGAACGGTTTAAAGCACCCCGGGACCCTATTCCAAGCAGATTCAGTTTTTGTTTACATTGGCTTTTGACCGCGTTTGAGTTCCCAACTAGGTGTACTTTCAGATTTGCTACGTAAGACGTAAGCATTACATGAGTATGAGCTATCAATATCATAGGTTCTATGTTGACGTTTTTACAACTAGTGCGCCCAATAATGCAATTACGGGGATTTATTTAAGTCTGTCATGTCTAGACTGGTAGAAAGACAAGTTGGCTGAAGTCATTCTGAAGCTCCTGACAACACCTTTGAAAGGTAATTTCAAAATGATAGGAAATACTTAAGAAGCAGACATCGTAAACTAATTTCAAAAATTTCAGCGCGACCAATGATGAAGCACTAAAATACAGCCTGTCCACGTAAAATCTGGAACACTTTTCTTTCAGTGTAGGGTTTGAATTATTTCACCAATTGCTGAAACGTTCCACTTTATTGCAGCTGAAACTCTCCACTTTATTTCGTGGTACAACATGTTTACATTCTTAACAAGAAAAATGGTATCGAATCAAGTGGAAATGCGCAAACGCATTTTGTACGAACGGTAGCGAGATCCAAATTTAACGGTACAAGAAACTAAAACTACCAAAACTAGCGTCTCTTGTGTTTGCAAATCATTTGACCATCGCTTGACTGTGGTTCCCGACCAATGGACAAGAAGGTGGTAGCCATTATTGAGAAAAATCAAAATCTTTCTGTGCGCGTTGTGGCTCGTAAAGTTGGGAAGTCTGGGGCTACTGGCACCCCAGTGGGCCTGAGTTCAATCCCTGTCGACGTCGGTGGATTTCCTGAGGCGAAAAAATCAGTTCACGACTTCCTTCGGAAGAGAAGTAAAGCCGTTGGTTCCGGCTCATAGTCATGAGTCGTTAGGTAGGGTCCAGGTGGTGGAATCGTCTCTCTGACGTCGGTGATTGTCACCATGTGAGGAAATAGGCCGACGGAAAATAAATAATGAAAAAAAAAAAAAGTTGGGAAGTCAAAATCATATCAACAAAAAACGAATCAGAGACAAGAACTGAATGCGTAAAAAGTGAAAGAGGTACCCAACCGCGATGACAAGCAAAATTTCACTGCAAAAAGTCGTGCTAAGGAGCTTTACACGAATGTTTTTGCAAACATTTTCTTGTATCGTAATGGACGACGAAACATACGTACTCGAAGACTTTAAACAGCTTCCCGGGTTGGCTTTTTGCATTGCAATGCAAAGGAACGCCCCTGTTGAGCAACAAAAAAGGTGTCCGAATTCCCGAAGAAGTATTTGATTTGGCACGCCATAGGTAGTTGTTATCCAAAATTTAAAAAAAATCGTCTCTACCGGCACTATCAATAAGGATGTGTACAAGAAAGAATGTCTGCGGTTGCTATCGTTTATCAGAAGCCATGACTCGCCAGCGCTGTGGTGGCCTGATTTGGCCTCTTGTCACTATGCGAAATCTGTCCTGAATGATTTAAGGTACAAGAGGTCAAACCAAACTTTCCAGAACTTTACCCAATAGAGAAGTACTGGGCTCTAGTTAAGCGGAAACTCTTTGAAACTAAGAAGAAAGCAAATGGTACCGATGATTTCAAGAGAGATGGATAATCGTCACGGCGGGCGTACGATGCCTGGTGTACCACAGAAAGTTCGAGAATTCCACAGAAAGAAGGATTATGGTGAAAAAAAAATTGTGCTGCTATTATTTTGGTCTCCAAAATTTAACATAGACAGGCTTTATAAGAGGGAAAATTTAATCAAAGAAGATAGCAAAGAAATAAAAAAAAAACAAATTATCATCACTTTTCATCCGAAATCCGAATACTTCTATAACTGAAGAAGCGGTGTCCAAATCGCAAACAGATTTTTTTCATGATCTTCAAATGACCAAAAACTGATCCAAAATGAGCATCATTTATTATAATGCACTCTAGATCTGCAGCATAGAGTTACACGATCCTGATTTAGTTTTCTTAAGAAATAATAAGAAATTATTTTGAAAGTATTTTTCCAGCTCAATTTCAAAGACAAATTATTTTCTTTGTTCCTAACTATGGCCTTTCATATTCATTCAATAGTTGAAAATGAAATTGGTGAGTTTGCAATAGGTTAGTTTCAGTATGTAGCTGTGTATTCTCTGAATCGAATATCTTCTCAAATTTCAAAGCAAATAAACCTTTATTATGAATATTAAAGTTTTTTACTGTACTGTGTTTAATGTCATTTGGTTTGTGCAATGTTATGTCCCGCTAAATGAACATACATAAGAATAAAATAACTAAAAAAATGAACATAATTTTAAAATAATTGCTTAAAATGACGTCTTTTACGACACGATGATGCATCGTCAATAAAACCATAGTTACATCTGTTTTGCACACTGCAGTGTTCAGTGTGTTTCTCAAGATACAGAAATAACATATCTCTAGTTTTCACATTTGTTAAACAATATAAATTGCCCTTTCAAATGACGTCTTTTATTTTTTATTGTGTTTGCCCCAATCATAAAAATCAACATTTGAAAAGCGTATTTTTTTAGAAAAAACTTCAATAACTATGGATTGGTTGAAACTTGCTGTGCGGCAAAGTTTGTGTACCAAAGTATGCTTCTTTAAAAGTTATACATTTCGTTCGAACATAATTTTACAATGGAAATTGATATAAAAAAGTTAGGGTAAAAAAACGTTTTTTTATGGTACACCCTAGGTTGATGAGGGAAAATTGCTCTAAATCGATCAATTTATAGCTACAAAAAAATGTATATAATAAAATTCCATGAAAGTTTTTGCGCTGCATTTTTGCCCAAGAATGTAAACGTCTATTTCTGCAAATAAAAAATGTAAGTTTTTGTATTTCCGTGAAAATGAGGACCACCTTAATTTTAATTAACATCAAAAAATGCGCCTTAGTGATACAAACCATGTTGTAGAACATCACTTTGCTGAAAAGTTTCAAGTTTAGGCGCTAGGAGCATGTTTCCTAGTAAATTCGTGATCTGAACCATAGTGCACTGTGATGGGTGATAGAGCTGAACAGATGGCGATAGTGTTTTAACGTCAAAAGTAAGGAAATTGACTATGCGCGCTACACCACAGGCAGCTACCAACTAAAAACACATTTGGATTGACCGATTAATGCGTGACCGATGATGAAATCATAACTGTTGTGTCTGTTTGTCTGTGATATTAGACTATATGCTATATCTAGACAAAAAAGTTAAAAAGACGAAAGTAACATATGTAAACAATAACGTCTAGCGTAAAGGGTGTCCACGATGAAATTGCCACACTAAAAAATTGCTCTAACTTTTTAACCGTTGGGTAGAATTTAATGAAAATTTGGGTGGATTTAGTTCATAGTGCATTATTTACATCCTGCAAGTTTTAAAGTCCTGTGATCAAAACTCGCGGAAATGGAGTCGAAAGAACAGCTCGTGCGTGATAAAATCTTGCGCATTCATCACGAGAACAAGGATCCTCGCATCGTTCCATCGCTTCAAAACGTTGGGAATCGCGAATTCCACGGTGTCGCGAGTGATTAAGCGGTTCGATGAACGGTTGACCACCGATCGGAAGCCAGAAGTGATGGAAAAAGTATTCCGTACAACACCAAAAATCACAACCGCGTAGTTGGGGCCTTCAACCGAAATCGAACGCCTCCCTTCGGGATGTGGCTAGAAGCTGCACCTAAGCCGAAGTTTTGTCCAGAAGGCCAAAACTAAGGCTGGGTTTCGAACGTCTCAAGGTACAAAAGGCCCCTAATCGCGACGAGAAGCAGACCAAGTCCGCCAAAACCCGTGCCAGGAAGTTGTACCTCAACATGCTGACGAAAGTTGAATGCTGCATCATGGACGACGAAACATATGTGAAGGCCGACTTCAAACAGATCCCCGGCAACCTGTTTTTCACGGCCAAGGATAAGTTCAGCGTTCCGGAGCATGTCCGCACTCAGAAGATGTCCAAATTTGCGAAGAAATTGCTGGTTTGGCAAGCCATCTGCACGTGCGGGAAGCGGAGTGCACCTTTCGTGACCCAGGACACGATGAACGGACAGGTGTACATAAAAGAGTGCCTCCAGAAGCGGCTGCTTCCTCTCCTGAAGGCCCACAACGTCCCAACAATCTTCTGGCCGGATTTGGCCTCATGCCACTGTGCTGAAGTGGTATGCGGACAATAAGGTCAATTTCGTGCCGAAAATGTTCAACCCTCCCAACACTCCGGAGCTCCGCCCCATCGAGATGTACTGGGCGATTATGAAGCAGCACCTTCTTAAACGACCTAAGGTAGTGAAGACAGTCGAGGAACTGAAGAAAGTATGTGTTTACATGCAAAAAACGTTTGATTCACAGATTGTGCAGAATCTTATGGCCGGGGTTAAGGCCAAGGTGCGGGCATTTGCGTATGGACTGTAAATAAAATACGAGTAAAATGGTAAAATGAAGTTTAATAGTTATTTCTCAATCCCTGAAAATTTGATGGCAATCGGATGAAAACTCGAATTTTGCGAATCAATTTTGTGTGTGGCAATTTCATCGTGGACACCTTTTAGATGGATGTTGTTTGCATGTTCGTTAACGGCAGCTTCGTAAGGACTGATGATGTTCTGATCAAAAATGCGTGAGCTGACAAAATGACGACCTATCTCAGCAGCCTTCTCAGCGGGAGTAATCAAACGATCCTCAGAGTCATTGTTATCTAGAGGGAACAACGGTGGAATGGGCCTAGGCTTGGTTTTCATTTTCTTTATTATTTCCAGAACGGCTTTGCACAATCTGGGAGAGCGTGGATTTTGTAGGCAAAATTATTGTTTCTGAGATCCACCATTCGGACCTTGATTATTTTACTCAAACGATTGCAGTATCCTTCAAGGGCAGACATACCAGTACGTTGATGCTGTCTGCAAGTGGTGTTTCGTAGACGGATCAAATTTTTAGAGAGACCATCAATAGTTAAAGAATTGCTCATCTGTGTTGCTTCTGGCATGTGGTGCTTCCAGGCCTGGGATATAGCCTGCTCGATCGACTGCTGTTGCCGATCGATGTCGTTGGTTGATTCGGGCGCATATCGTAATCGACGGTGTTGTCGACCTGACGACGAAACTGGACCCAGTTAGCGCGATGGTAGTTGCGCCTGGTTACTGGTATGCCGGTTGACGCAGGACCCAACCTCAGCCACCACTGGATAGTGATCTGAGCTGAGTTCTTGGTACACGATCGACTTGGCGATGTTGTTCTCCATTTTGATGAGGAAGATGTCGATTGTTGAGTGTGTACCGGATCTGCTCAACCGGGTGGGAGTATCCGATGGTGCTCAAGATGGTGTAATGGCCCTCTTCCAGGTCTTCCTGTAGGATGGAGCCGTTCTTGTTTCGTCGTGCGTATCCCGAGGTTTCATGTCTTGCATTCAGGTCACCCGCGATAATGAACTGCTCATGCCTTCCAATAAGCTTGATGATATCGTTTCGCAAAGTTGTATTTGTACCGTTGTTTGCGCTTGCTTGTTTGGGATATTAGGCTGCGATGATAATGATAGGGCCAAAAGTGGGTTCGACCTTGACTCCGATGGCTTTGATGAATGTTAGCTGAAAGCTCGGAAGCATCTGTTGATGTTGGTGCGCAGAGCGACGGCGACTCCCCCTCCGGTGGAACTGGTTCGAACAAGTCCTATCAGTCGGAAATTTGGGAGGAACACATTAATCTCAGGTTTAAGATGCGTCTCGGTTATGATCTCGATTCCAATGGCTCGTTCGTTGAGAAAGTCGATGAATTCGATGTTGCTGCTCCTCAGCGAGCAATCGTTCTAGTTTGCTATTCTAACGATTTTACGGTCCATTGAGAACCACAATCATTGCTTGAATTTGTTCTGAACGAGTTCTGCAGGATCGCTTGATGATGGTGTCCTGCGTCAGAATTGCAACGACTTCCTCCATTGTCAGCATCAAATCATTGATGGCGCCGGATGTTGCACCAGAGTACGGTGATCCTGGAAGAGCTCTTTGGGATGACTGGGATGCTGCAGTTGCAAACCGAAGCTGAACAGAAGGTAAACTGGGGGCTGTACGTTTTGGGGCACTTGGCGTGTTGGGAGAGCGGGAAAGTTTTCGGTCGTGAGGGCCGGAGGTAGACCAGATCGTCTTTGATGGCCGGATTGGTTGTTGGCTGACGAGTTTCTGCGAATTTAGATGAGTCTGCCCACTTCAGTCATTCTCTGTTGGTTGCTTTGTCTGTCGCATCGCAGTTGGCACACACCGGGTCAGCATCCTCCATCCGCTCACAGGCATCGGTTTTATGATGATGGCCATAATCGACGCAGCGCTTCTCCATGTGGCAATTTTTCGAGCCATGCTCAAACATCAGGCAGTTCTGGCACTGAGCGACATCACGGTGGATTGGTTGGTAGCGGTCCCACTTGACGACGATGTGGAACAAGGCTGGGATGTTTTACAGGTCCTTCTTGCACGTCGAGTTCTTGTCGAAGTGAATTTGGTACAGCTGATCCCAATAGCTTCGAGAGACGTCATGCCGACGCATCTTGTTGATTTGTACCGGTTTGAGTCTATTGGCCAGTTCCTCCATCTTCTTTTCCGCTACCACTTCAACGTAGTGGTTGTTATCCAAGAGCTTTTTCGACGATAGTATAGCGGCTTCTCCATACCGGGGTCAGGCTGTGTATCACACAATACGATTATGCACAGTGAACGAAATGTGCATGGAGCTCACTGCTGCATATTAGACCTCCTTGCTCACATTTGAAATCTGTGATAGGAAAAAACTGTGGATTTAGTAAATTTAGCCGGCAAAATAAAATCATAAGACATCACCATTTATTTTTGTTATTTTCAATAGTATAACATTGTTAACGGATAATTTTCGATAGTTGAATTGAAACGCGAGAAAATTTCCAACCGATTGATGTAAACATTTTGAAAATCTATCGAGCATTTATTAGGTTAAAAACGTTTAATTTGTAACGATATTTCGTAGTATTTTGCGTTTAAATTTTCAATTGATACCCTATCCGAGCAGGACCGAATAACTCGTTAACTGGCCTTGTTATTTATGAGCTCAGATTAAGAGGTAAAATACCTAAGTAAATGTTGAAGTGTTTGAGACTTTTGTCTCATATTTACCGCTAGAACTTAATATTATGGCGGAAAACTATCGGCCAATTATTGCGTTTATACTAATTTCTTTAGCTTTTTTTGAAAGTTTTATCGATCACTTTTGAATTATCGAAGGTGAATTATCATTTTTTTTTATTGCTATTTTAAGTTTTTCTAGTGCGAATTGTTATTTTTTCGTGGGCACAGTGTTTAATAATTTAGTGGCGATTTCACATATTTTTGTTGTTATTTTTTCTATTTTTATTGATGTTTTATTACCCTGCCGTAAAGAAATGATAGTTTCTTATGAAAAACAAATTTTTGCATAACTCATGAACTAATTAAGCAAAGGAAACCCAATTTAGCATTTTGGTGTTTTTAGAGGCATAAAATATGTCTATGGTAGTTTGAGACTCCTCCCCTCTCTAGAAAGGGAGGCTCTCATACAAATGAAACAGCAGTGTCTGCATAACTCGAGAAGTTATCAAGCAAATAGAACCCAATTTAGAATGTGGAGCTTTCTGGAGACAAAGAATGTTTCTATGGTGGTTTAACCAACCCCCTTCTCTCCTAGAAGGGGGGCTCTCATACAAATGAAACTGATACTTCTTACAAATGAAAACACAAATTTCTGCATAACTCGAGAACTAATCGAGAAAATGGAACCAAATTTGGCATGTGGGGTTTTTTTTGGAGACGAGAAATGTTTCTATGGTAGTCTGAGCCCTGTCCCCCTGATGGAATGGCTCTTATACAAATGAAACAGATTTTTTTGCATAACTTGAGAACTAATCACACAAATGGAAAAAAAAATGACATGGGGACGTTTTTGAAGGCAAGAAGTGTTTCCATGGTGGTTTGAGACACCTTCTCTATTTGGAAGGTGGGCTGTCATAAAAATGAAACACAAAGTGCATCCAATCATGCGAAATATTGCTTCTGTTATGAACATTTGTATGGAGAAGGTTTCGGGGCCGGAGAAGGCGGAGGGAGAAGAGAGGGGGGGGGGGGTCCTACAGAAATGAAACACCAATTTGTGCATAACTCGAGAACTAAACAAGGAACTGGAACCAAGTTTGGCATGTGGGGGTTTAGCTACAGGATATTTTGTCCATGGTCGTTTAAGGCTCCCTCCTTCTCCGGATGGAGGGGAGGGGCTCAAAAAAAATGCAACAGCTATTTCAATCAAACATGAGCACTATCCAGGCATGTGTATTAGTTACAAAATGTGTATTTCGTGGGGAAAGCAGCACTGACAGGAAATGCTTCTACACAGGAATTAAAACTAAAAATCTAATCTAATCTAATCTAATCTCACACTAACGCAGCAAATTCTTGAAGGCATCCTGGAAAATGATAGTTTCTTGTATACATCATTTTTTTTGTCATCGGCCAGGCCAACTGCGTAGTATGTGCCGCAGAGAGGATTCCAAGAAATAGAGGATTCCAGAAAGATCTAAAATCGATCTACTACTTTGAATCCTGGGAAGGAAGAAAGCGTGGACCGCTCGTACTAAACGCTTCCATGTAGAAATAAACAGTGTGATAATTTGTGCTTTATCGTTGGGAGCGTAGATGCTAGAAAGATTAGTTTATGCTCCTTTTGCCTGTGGGTGAATTTTTGGCATTTGAATCAAAAGCCTGGTAATAATTGCCAAGGTTATAGAGCCTTAGCTCGCACAATGGGGGCGTCCACCTAGCTTAAGTTAAAGTTTATGTCGATGGATAAATGCGAAGCTGAAAATAGCATAAACAATATTGTGAAGGAATGTTGTAGTATAAAATAGGGATTACATGTGTACTGTCTGCATGTCTTTCGATTGTGGTCCTGCTGCAATTGTAGATGCTTGCATTATCATAACCATGAAGGAAACACATTAAAATTTTCATACAATACCCGGAAATTCCATGGATGATCCAAAATTATATACCGTATAAAGAATACTTACATTTTTCGTGGCAGGGTAAGATTTCAGCATGCTTTCTTACCGAGGTAGCGCTGCCTACATTACGTTGATGGGACTGCCTCCTAAGGTATAGCAGACGAGATACAGCGTTTCTTACTCAGCCACTGGTGGACAGACGCTCAACACGCACCTTCTCAATCTAGCTGAAGTCAGGAGGACAACAGTGCCCAGGCTGCACTTCCAGCTAAGTACGCAACCCTTAGCTGGCGGTCTTTGTCATCTCTTGACCCGTGGAAGCATGAGGTAGGAACTTGTGAGGACCAGAGCTATGTTGTGGGGACGCACGCTCCATCACAGTTGTCGACTCCAGTTTGCAGCTCGCTTCTACACAGAAATAAAAACTATGGTAGAAACTAAAGATCTGAGGGTACAATTAAAAACAAACACTTACGTTTGATTTTGCAGAAACTACACACATTAGCAAACGAAGATATTTTAACAAAACTTTTTCCAAAAAAACCATAAAAGTGACAGTTCTATTATGTCTTTATTCATTTAGTTGCAAGCGTAGCAAGGTTCGCACCTGTCTCAGCTAGACTTTGATAAAGGAGCATTTAATCTCTATTATAGTTTCTAGTTCTCCTAGTGTGACTGTTGATGGTATAAACCATTGAGTAGAATTTGTCCCTAATTTTGTCATTCAGTCAGCTAAAGTTCAGCAACAGAACACTTATATTTTTAGTCTTAGATAACGAGATATCAATACTGACCAACTAACCAAACTTACTCCCAGTACCAAAGAGCGTTTTTAGATTTAACATTTTTCTCAGTACATTAACAATTAATAATGATGTTCAACTAACGAAATCGTTGGATTTTCAACATGATCTGATATGCATAAGAAAAATTATCATAGTTAAAATGCAGTTAACAAAACGGCAAGACACCATTCATCAGGGATGCCAGATATTTTTTTCAAATGTCTGTGATAAAAATTTGAAATGTCTGGGAATGTCTATAAAAATCTGTATTTTTTTTTTGAAAATTAGACTTCTTGCCACGAAAAGACGTAATAAGAGAGCGAGTTATGTCATTTTTGCTATTTGTGTGATCATCTTAACATGTCTGCATCAATTTCTTGAATTGTATGCAACCTTACAATATTGTTTCATATTTTTGAAGTGACACTGAAGCTTGAAGCATTCGCATAGATGACCCAATTTTATATAGTTGTTTTTTCCTGTAAGGTTCTTTCCAGTTTTGTATTTTAAAATCACAATTAATTTGATAAATTCAACAGACTTGTTTTCGATTCAACAATAACCGTTGAATTGCAATGAATTACCAAATGAAGTACACAACCTCACCTTCCAGAAACATTTGGTAAGTTTTTTCCTAAACATAGTTACTTTCAAAACTTCTGATAAGTCCCATCCTGAACTACGAGGAAAGTTTCTGCAAAACTTTGAGAAAGTACTCTCCAGAATTTCTTGGAAAATTTTCTTAAGTTGTTAGAAATTTCTTCCTGAGCTTCTTTTCTGAACTGCCGAAATAATCACTTCTGAACCTCAGCCTGCTTGAACTACTAGAACTACTAGAAAGTTACCCCTATACTTCTGGAAAGTTTCTTGCTGATTTTATCAAAAGTATGAACCATAACTTCTGGGATTTCGTGAACTTCGAGATGTTCTCATTCTGAAATGCTGAACTTCTGAAACTTAAGGGAAGCTCTCTAGCACTTCTGGGTAGTTTCAACTAAACTTTTGGTCTCTTCGCAACTTCTGAAAAGTCCTCTTGTGAACTTCTGAGGAGTTTTTTACTGATTTTTTTGTGGTGCCCTCTCTGGTAAGTTTATTCCTGGAATTCGGCGAAGTTTTCTCCTGAGCTTATTCTTTCTAAACTTTTGATTGATCCCATCCGGAACTGCGAGGAAAATTTTATTGAAACTTTGGGAAAGCCGGCTCCAAAATATTTAGAAAAATTTCCTGAAATTTGTCCTTGAAGTTTCTTCCTGGACTTCTGAGAAGTCCTCTCCAAAACTTTGAAGTTTTGAAAAATCCTTAATGTTGAGTTTTGAGTTTTGAAAAATCCTTAATGTTAAAATGTTCTCCTCTGAGCTTTGGAAAAGCTGCCTAGCACTTTTGGGAAGTTCCAACTAAATTTTCGAAAAGTTTCTTCCGGAACTTCTGGGAAGTTACTTCCTGAACTTGAGAGAAGTTCTTTCTTCAACTTCTATGACGCATCGTCCTGAGGATTTTTTCCTAATTTTTTGAAAAATTATAGGTAGTGCCTTTCCTGGTTAGCTCCTGTCTGAAATTTGGGGAATTTTTATTCTGAACTCCTGGGAAGTTCAATCTTGAATTTCTGGGATCCAAAACCGCAGAAAAATTCCATACTTCAGAGAAGTCCTCTCCCCTACACTTCTTCCTGAAGCTCTGATAAGTTCTCTCCTGATTCTTGGGGAAGTTCTGTCTTGAAATTCTGGTCAATATAATCTTGAACGTCGGTAATGAATATTTGAAGGTTCATCTTGCATGCACTGCTTGCTCCCAATACTTCTGAGAAGTTTTTACCTGTCCATAAGAGAAGTTTTTTGTTTTAAGGAAGTCTCTATATTTCTCAAATATGGTTTGTATTGTTGTGAACCTTGATTTTAGTTGTGACTTAATGGCAAAAGACCAATATTACCAACGTTTTGACAGTAATTTTTCGCATGGGTTTGAACACGCGTGGGATTGAACACTACCATTAGTAGGGATTCCATGTTACTCTCGGAAAGGGCCTATACGATACTTCATCGCCGGGTCCATTATGTCAAGTGGCCCACCGGTTTCGTTTCTTCAAGGATTTCTACTATAAATGATACCTACGATATTTTAAAATATTTCAACAATGCGTCTTTTCGTATCCACTATACTGTTCAGATCATCGTACGTTTTAGATCCGGACTTCAGAGAATATCTTTATTTGAATTTAAAAAAATATTTCAAATGTCTGTAGAAGTCTGCAACATAAATAAAATGTCTGCTAAATATCTGCATCATTAAAAAAGTCTGCAATAAAAATGAAAAGTCTGCAAATTTACAGACTTGTCTGTGAATATGGCATCCCTGCCACTCAGACAGCTCACTCACTCATTTTCACCAAAATGTGAAAATTCAATCCAGATAACGTAATACCCTTTATGTAACCACATTTGCACCTCATAGGGGAACGTGTTCTAATGTGGGTCTGTGGATTTAGTAATTGGCCTTTCGCTGAAAATTGCTTGCCATTAATTTTTCAGTGAGACAATACTATTGTATATTTTTTATTTTCATCGTAAAAATAGTAAATTAATATTTACTTCCAATTTTAAGCATAGTCCGAATCCTAGATCAATAGATCCACATTAGGGCACCTTCCCCTATGTATTGACAAAGCTCTGAAGCTACACTTAACCCCAACACAAAGGCTTGATTCTTACTTCTATCAAATTCGATCCCAAACAAAGATTGCCTCCAATAAAATACAACTCACTTCCTTGTTATTCCTATGGGCCCAAATGTTCCTTCTCAATGACCGCATCCTCATCCCCAAGTAAAACCTGCTGCGCCATTTAATTTTTAAAAGTCCTTTCTTCTCCATATTTCTTCTTACATATTCCCCTCTGACCGCATTTCGACAAACAAATCCTTCTTCCCCTCATCCCAAGCACGCGGTTCAGAACACAAAACCTGTGGCCACACTGCCGACCCATGGCTTCCCCCAATGGGAGCTTGGTCTCTTTGAAGCATGCGAGCCGCTTAGGCGACGACGGCGACGACGACGACGACGACGACGTCTCAAGCTCAGACGCGATGACGATGATGTTTACGGAGACTCTATTTGACCACTCGTCCCGGGCGAAAACAGGTTTTCCCGAATCGATGTCTGTTTGTTTTGATTTGGGATTTGCGCTTGTTCTGTGCTCATGTGAGTGCTTCTCGGGGCACACAGGAACTGCTATCGAACGTTCAAGATCTCTTCGTCTAGGCCGGGTTTGAAAGTGAGCATTAATTCACTTATCACGATGCGGGGTTCATTCCTTTCAATCACGCCGAGTGCCACAAATACGTCCGACATGGCTTCTCCATAGAACATTTGTCTTCTCCGGCAAAGCTTCGGCCCAATCCGGCAGACAAACAAACATCTTGAGTTAGGTATTTGCACTGTCAATTGACTTTCAAGTTCTAGCTGAGGTATTTGAGCAGAATTGTGTCCAAGCCAGGAACGCCAGAATCGGACTCACTCCTCACGTGGCCGCAGTGACACAAGCTAGCCACCAGTGACCGAGTGATTTTGCGCGTGGTTTGAAAGCTGATAAATTTGATAAATAAGTCCGGGATGGAAGACACATAATGAAAGGGGGAGGCGTCCAGCAATTCTAACAATAACCCTCCGAGCAACAGTATAAGAGCGAAGAACAACAAAAGCATCAATTGTACCTACGAGCTTACGATGCGGTGCCGGTCCATCACTCCAGTTCCAACAACAACAAGAATAACGTCGTTCTAGTAAAAAGTACCGCAGTTAAAATGACGACGACGACGACGACGACGACGACGACGACGACGACGACGACGACGACGACGACGACGACGCCGACGACGATGTCGGCAGTCGGCAGTGGTGGCGGCAGCGGCAAACCGTATTGGACCGTAATTAATATTCTTCGCGTACAACTCCTCGGCCCAGTGCTATCTGCGGATCTAGGCGGGTCGTCGTTGTACATGGCTAAAAGCAGCAGCAGCACATTCAGTGAATGAATGGCGGGGACGCGCAGCCGGACTTGAGAGTTCACGCGAGCCTTTGCTACTTGGAGCGCGTCAATGCAAGGCGTCGTCGTCGTCGTCGATTACGGTTCTGCGGTGGCTTGACGGGATGATTTATCCTATGGCGAGCGCGTAGCAACTGGGACCAGCCTACTAGGTGGATTCGATGGCACACTGTTCGAAGGTGATGAGGGTGTCACGGATCGTTATTGTTTTTGTTGTCGTTGTCAATTAGGTTTTTTTTTCTATGTGGATTGAGGTTTGCTTCGTTTCATATTCGGGGGTAATTTGAAGAAAGCGTTAAACAAGCTTTCTTGTCATAAGGCATTGTTCCTCACAGGCGGACGTTGCGTGAGAAAAGAGTGACAGCAAATGTGCGTTCGTGTATGAAATTAGTCACAAGGTGCTAAAAGCAAATTGCAGGGATAGCTCGGTATGGAGTCACATTTTTTTTATTTCTAGTAGCTATTTCCCGTGAACAAGCAATCAATTACACAAGTTTACAAGGAATGGGGATGAATGAGAACGATTGCTATCTATTGTCAAAGTTGAAATGTCTGATTAAGTTTTGATTTGAGGGAAATTAATGCTAAAATTGAACATAACGGAGCTTCGCATTGAAAAATTACTGAATTACATCCACAAACTATGAAAAAAAACGGCTGGAAACCTTTGAAAAATTGACTTTACCTTAAATAGCTATGCCTGAAAACTTAATTAGCAAGTTGCTAAGATGTAAACCACTCACAATCGAAACACGTGTAAGAAAATTTGCGAAGACAATCTAATTGGTGTTTTTTTAGCTTGCAAATGTTCTCACACGTGTGTCAATTATTTCTTAATTAATTTTACAAATAGAATCTGCTCTTTGTTGAGAAAGTTTTTCGCATGATCGTTAGAGGTTGTTTTAATTTTGACTATTTTTCAAGATTTTGATCAAAGCATAAAGCAAGACTAGCCTTGAAATATACAAAAATATATAATTAATTTTAACAAATGCATAAAATTTCCTCTCGTTTAATTACAAGCCAAAGGAGGCCTAAACAACGAAATTGTTCGCAATCTTTCATGCGCCACACAACAAAGTTTGCAACTTTTCATACAACAGGCTAGATTCAGGCGTTATGTGGCTGAAATTTACATGAAATATCCCATTATTTACTGCCAAATCTAGCATTCCCTTTGTATGCACTCAATTACACAATAAAATATTTATGAGCAGATTTGTTCATCAATGAACCCTTCATTGAATGATCATGTTATGTTGAGCTTCGAATTTCAAAATACAGTCTCAGTCCGAAACTGGACTTTTCTTCTTAGCCACCCGGAACATGCTCAAGTGAACCCAATGTGTTCGCACTTGACATAACCACCACTATATTTTTTATGAATTTTTAAGTAATTTGAGCGATTTGCACCAAATCCATAAGTAAACCCAAGCAACACTTTTAGATTTATTCCAGGCGTATACCACTCCTCCTGGCTTTGTTGATAAAAATACATTCAAAACTGATTCTTCCTCCAACACCTCCCCTATGCTTTCTTAATGCCGAAATTTGTACAAAGTGGCCCACTTTAGAGACGGTTGTGAAAACAGATTAATAAAACCTTTATTAGACCCTAAAGTATTTGAAAATGTTCTCTATAAAAATGTTATGACCACTTGAGCCACAGCTGCCAAACTTCACTGTGATATCGTGGGGGAAAGTTTGTTTGATAGCAAAAAAATTTAGGTCTATGCAGCGTATCATGCTCCAAATCATATGCGTATTTAATTTCTTGGTGAATATTGTCACAATAAGAACCAAAAAGTAATGTGCCTCGGACATAATGCGAGTCTAAAACAAAAAAAAAACAAAAAAAACCTTAATCATAAATTTCCTGAAAATTTATGGAATTCAAGAAGGTTACCTTAGGCAATACCAAAATTGGTTTCCGATCTGCAGTTCATTTGCATGACATATAAAATTTGGTGCATTGATTGTTCCACATTTCAATTATTTCTTGTACTTCAATATGGTGCTTCGCAATTACGGTTTTACCAAAAACCCAATTTATCTTCGCAATGACTAATATAAAACTTGTTGGTAGTTTTTTTGCCGTTTTAAAACCACATTGAAGCTAATATAAACTTTTATTTGTTAAGAGGCATCCATTATGTACGTCACGCTTCAAGAAGGGAGGGGAGCTTAAAAATCCACGACAAGCAAAATAGAAGTTATAGATTACTGCGATGGGGATGACTGGAGTTCGATTTTTTTCCAGAATTTTGCGGGACGTATCTTATGGATGATGTTGTTAACGCTAACTATCCCCTCTTTTCTTTCCATGACGGTTTTTGTATTATCCTTAGGGTTAAGCACTACTGTGCTCAAAATGATTCTCTTTGCTGGGGTTGTAGTGTTGGGTGGGGAGGGAGGGGTGGATGTTGGTTAACTGCCAAATTATCTGAACCCGGCCAAAGATGTAATTTTATATGAAGAATATTTCAACTGAGTTTCTGACAGTTTGGCCCACAAAACTCCACAAGACGAAGATAATCATTTTGTGCCGAAGTAGTGCTTAATCCTACAGAATTTTGTATGGATCACGAGGGTCTCTAAAGTTTCCATAGAAACGTGAAGTCATTTTGAAACGCCTACTTGAGTAGTTGTGAAAGTGGTTGACTTCCCTCATTACCAATTTGCCGTTAAATGCATTTAGTGGAAGCAAAATGGTTTTGAAATGGTTCGCACCTATTGGTACCTCTTGATGCCATAATACCTTCTGCTCAAATATAACGAGACTTTATAAATAAAACGGTCCACGTATGACAAATCCTCAAAACAACATTTCTTAGATTGGTAGGACTGTTATACGTTTACAGGTCAAATTTGAGCACAGTCTGTCACAAAGCTTTTTTTACGGCACTAGAAACAAGTCAACCTCCAGTGTGTTTTTCGAATTTTACTATGGAATTAAACGTTGAGCAAAGAATTAGTTTGAAATTTTGTTATTCCAACGGAATAAGTGCTTTGGGCTGATTGAAAATGTTGCAGAAAGCCTATGTGGAATTTGCTCTTTATGTGCACGTGTGTTTGATTAGTATAAGTCGTTCAAAGAGGGTCGTACATCAGATGAAGATATGCCGGCATCCCGAGCAAAGAATTATACCAAAGTGATAACAAGTTCTAATACCAGGTTATCATTTTTTGATCACTGAATATGTTATCATTGAGGCTGAATAAACAGCCAAAATAACAGAATTAATAACAAAAAAATGTTCGTTGAATATCATAATAATAACTTATTTTGTTATCACTGCGAACAACTTGATAACAAATCCTGTATTGTGTGCATATGCATATGGAAATAGTTTCAAATTATGTTATCACATTGAAATCAAATTCTCATGCTCATAACTGAAAAAAATATTTTGATTAAGAGCAAAATTTCTCGTTCAAATATGCTGGTAATATTTATAGTTTTACAATTCAACCTATAACGTTCATAAAAATGTGTGTGTTCAAAATGATAACATATGATAACAAAATTTGCCAATGGTGATAACTAAATTTGTTATGCAATAACAGCGGAAATCAAAAGGATAACTGGGATAGCAGAACTTGTTACTAATATGATATCAGCTTGTTATTTTCCTTTGCTAGGGATATGTGTAACTTAGCCTTATACGCAACGAACGATTAAATTTTTTATTATAACTCATAAAGTATTATAGCTGTAAGCGATATTTAGCTAGTTATACATTTGCTAAGATATGTCGAATAAGAGATTTGGTGAACTAGAACAACTTTGAAATACTTAAGAGATTTTCACACATGATTTATTTGGCCTTCGATAATGAAAACATAATAATTCCCTCTGTACAGATTTTGTTTCTTTGGTTTGTGTTTAGATGAGCCATTTCAAAATATACAACCGAAACTCAAGAATTTCAATTGAAAATTTTACAAATAACAACCTTTTAACAACTCTAGTAGCACACTTGTTGCTATTTGGTTGAGATAACATAAATATGACTTGCTAAGTCATAATCAAGTTACGACAACTAATAATGAACATAGTGTGCTATTTGGGAAGTTATCCAGACAATAGGCCATAGTTGGGAAAAAAGAAAAAAATATGTCCACTGATTTCTTGTTGAATCATTGTTATTTTATTTATGTGAACTGTTAGTTTATAGCGTTTGATTTTTTAGTAAACATCTAAGCTGCATTATTCCGTTTATCGGTTCAATTTGAAAAAAATAGATCATTCGAAGATCAGCAAGATAATCTGTCCAGCATAACCAATTAAATCATGATGTCTCAAAAGTTGAGAAAATCGTAAATTCCACGGAAGTGAACTACAGTGAGATTTATTAATATTGACTGAATTGCTTCGAATTAAATCGGTCATCTTGTTAGCGACAACATTTTGTTGATTATCGCTGAATAAACGAAATATTTGGTACATAGGCCGAATGAAGGAGCTAGGCTAACATCACATCCCCTTACCATATAACCAAATTCATTGCCAGTGATTTTCATAAAACTTTTAAAAACTTAATAAAGCTGAACGGTTTTGAAAATGTTACTTAAGAAGTGTATCCGGAAATAAATTTTGTATCATCACACGAACCTTGTAGGGTAAACTGAAATCCAAACTTATCATTTATTTTTCTCAAATGTGTTTCTTCACACTTTTGCAATAAAAGATTTAAATTTCACCCACTCGCCCAATTTTAAGAACCATTGACTTGGCCTCTGGCCATCAAGGTTTGACCAGGCTTCTCTGGTTTTATAAGCTTTTGTCCACTTCTGCATGAAATTTTGAACTGATTTTGACTCTACTCCCAATTTCCGAGAGGCAGCCTTCATTATTGCCCAAAATTTTAAGATCGATCGGAGCTGTGAACAGTTTGGAGGATTATTGGCACGATTTACCACAATTATTTTCCTCGAACCCGTCGCAACAAACATCGTGTCAAATAACCGCTTGTTTAAGCAAATTTGGAGAAGTTATTCAGCTGAACAAGTTCTGAAAATTTGTTTGAACAAGCATTTGTTCAGCATTAATGTTTAGTGGGTTTCTTCGTCACTTGTAGAGAAGTGGCAATATGCGTTTTTCAAAGCTTTCTCTTATGTATACACTGATCCGGAAAACATAAATACACATTCTCCCTCAAACAAAAAAGACCATACTGTGATTTTGATTATTCAACTCTCAAACATAGTAAATAACAATGTTTTCTTTCCATCTTTACTTCAATTTGTTCGATTTTTCGTAGGGTATACGAGTTCTCTAACATTTCCCTTAACACTACGCATAAGCTTCTGCAAAGTGCTTTCTCGTACTCTGTGCACCACTTTTGACTAATCTTTCTTAAATTTTGCAACACTATCCGCTGGTTTGATGTGTTTTCTCAGCTTCGCTTTAGTCAAAACCCATAAAATTTCGATAGGGTGAATCTCTGGGCAGTTCATCTCCGTTGGTACAAATACGTCATTGTTCCTTTTGTACCACTCTAGTGCATATTTAGAGCAATGGCAGAAAGCAAGATCGGTTCAGAAGATTGTAGGCTTGTTATGTAGTTTCACTTAGATTTGACCATTCATTGCATCTATCGTAATGACTGGACGAGATATTTTTCCACATGCGCATATGGCCTGTCACACCATTACCTTCTTGCCGAATTTTTCGTTTTAAATGGCTTTCACTGATCCAGGAACATCCTTTCCCTTCGACGAGGTATATAACTATGGTCCAGGCTGACCTTTATAATCGAGATTTATGTAGGTTTCATCGTCCACGATAACAAAGCCGGATTTTTTGGCCAGCAGTTTGTCGTACAGCTTTCGAGCCCTCGGTTTAGTTTTGCCTGCTTCTGCTTCCGATAAGTCTGCAGGCCCATTCTCTTCTCGGCACGCATAACATTTCAAATGTTGATATCTCTGATTGGAGCAGACAAAACAAAAATCCTCAACTGCATTTGGAAGGTTTTATATTTCTACATATTACATTTGAAAACTGGAGATAGGCTTTTTTTAAATTGAGTAAAACACAATTGAAAAGGGTGTTATTCTATGAGGAAATCGAGAATAACTCGCTAACGGTAAATCAGCTGTTGAGAATTCGGAAATATTTTACAGAATCCTGTAAAAAAAATCTACTTGTGTGCATCAAGTACTGTTTGTTGATTCAAAAAACTTATTGTTTTATTTTCTGCAATAAAATTGTAACCAAGCAAACAAGAGAAGCTGTCGAGATTCACTTCAAATTATCTGATTTGCACTAGTGGCAAACGGATTGACCCACTCGTGACCAAAGAAACCATAATCGATGAGATTTAAAAAAGTCAGAGTGCCTCCGTAAACGGATTTTGCAGTTTATGAGACAGCACTGTCAAAAGCCGTTGTATTGGCCCGATTTGGCCTGATTGTTGCTGATTCTGTGGATTTTGTACCCACCATGGTCCATGGCGAAGCGCGAACTTCTGAAGACCAAAGAAAAGGTTAAGGACGCAAATGAAATAATGAAAAATGGGGAAAAAACTGTGAAAACCCGGTTTCCGGTATAAACGACTGTGCCGTATCTGATCTTCTTCTTTCTTAGTGTTTCAAGTTTATTGCCTTCAAAATTAGCTTATTGCTTGCTGTCAACTTAGTGTTTTAAATGCACGTCCAAAGCTATTAATTGAGAGTCCTTGATGCCAGATACCATTTTTGCATTAGTTTGATTGTGGGGCTAGTGCAAAAGTTGGGCTGTTTGATGTTACCATTTTTATTTAAGATACCAAAAAGGATCAAATACATAGAGGTTGTGGAATTAGTCTCACGACAGAACCTTCTGCTTCTAACTGAGTTTCACGCTCTTTCCAAAAAAAATTAATCTATTCTTCAACAGTTATTAATTGAGAGCTTTTTGCCATTCAATGCACGGACTTTTTTGCTAATAAGGAGTGTATCGAAAATAAGCTATCCACAAACTTTCTTCAAATTATGTTGAAAACCGATATTTTATTCATACAAAAATTGATCCTTTATTGTATGAGGTTAAACTTGAATATAATGAAGACCGCATGAAATTTAAGTTATTCCTTCACGAATTTTCGAACTTTGGATCGAATGCTCTTCATAAAGTTCCGGACAAGTGTTGCATCGCATTTTTTGGACGCTTCAGACCAAATTTTTTTGAACTCCTGCATGTTCCCAGCTGCCTTACCAGTCTTCTTGAAGACCTTCTTCACGATTGCCCAGTAACGTTCGATGGGTCGAAGCTGAGGGCAATTTGGTGGATTGATATTTTTCTCAACGAAATCTATACCCTTTTCCGCAAAGCCAATTGAGAGTGGTTTTGCATAGTGAGCCGACGCTAAATCCGGCCAAAACAGTGGAGGTGTACTATGCTTCTTATATGAAGGCAACAATCTCTTCTGGAGACACTCAGATCGATAGATTTCCGCATTTATAGTTCCGGTAGTGTAAAAATGGTTGACTTCAAGCCACAGGAACATATTGCTTGCCACACCAGTACCTTTCGACCGAATTTCTCCACTTGAATCGACCTGTCCGCATCGCTCACATCCTCCCCAACGACGGTAGTAGTATTGTGGGACCTGAAGCGTTTTTTGAGTCCTCCTTTACATAGGTCTCATCGTCCATCAAAACGCATGCATCCGGACGCTGCAAAAGACGCGAATACAATTTCTGGGC
This sequence comes from Aedes japonicus, assembly GCA_034211315.2. Lineage (NCBI taxonomy): Eukaryota > Metazoa > Arthropoda > Insecta > Diptera > Culicidae > Aedes > Aedes japonicus. The sequence goes on along the minus strand of JASCZW010006154.1, from coordinate 30,169 downwards.
CCTTGTTGCTGCTCGCTTCTTCTGTTCTGCACTTTGTTTCCGAGATTTTCTGCTTTTTGTAGGTCTTCAGGTGGTTTCGCCTCTTGATACGCTGGATCATTCTGACACTCGTTCCTGCTTTTTTGGCTAAATCACGTATTGACATTGATTTGTTCTTCACGATTAGAGATACCACTTTCTGCTCCAGTTTCGGGTTGAAGAAGAACCGGGTTTTCTGCCTCTTCCTGGGTAGCTCATCCAAAGAATAGTGTTCCCCAAACTTATTAATGATGGTTTTAACACTCGCATGATGAATCCCAAACCGCTTCAGCAATTTTCGCATAGTAATACCCTTCTCACTTAGCCATGTGTCCAGAACCCTAATTTTCACTTCCTTTTCAATACAGTGACATTGAGAAAACTGACAGTCAAACGCACAGCATGCAGTGTTCAGAGTATAAAAACCATCACAAATACATGCGCACGAACTTCTTCAGTGACGCAGATCACACTATTCGGTCTTGTGCTGAGCATCGTGGTTTCAGATCGAGGCTTTATGATTCCCTTCGCCTCGAAGTAGACAAACTCCAATGTGCCAGTTCGAGATATTTTGGCTGTACGTGATTCGGAGCACATGAACCTCATTTATGTGTTTTTGACGAACATTAGCCTTAGGATTGTAGTTAGTTTAACTTATGTTTACTTTCAAGTTTTTTTTAATTTGTGTGATGTGTGTGTGTTTTTTTTTCTGCAAAAATTGTTCAAGTCAAAAGAAAACCATAAATTGTATAGTTATAATGTTTAGAGCTAATTGTAGAATTAAATTTAATATGTTATGTAAACCATACTTTAAATTCCCTCACACCTCTTCCCATCCGTAATTTGTACTCCTATTAACCTCGAGACGGCCGCGAGTAATTCGGCTCCTCTCCTCCCAATTTAGTTTTAAGATAAAATGATGTATAAAAGTATGAAAAATTTGGCTCTGTAAAGTTAATTCGATTGGAGCCTGTACAAATAAATGATTATTAGTAAAAAACATGCGTACAACGCAAAATGTATGTGGATAGCTTATATTCGATACACTCCTCATAATGCTTGTAGCATCTGAAATGCAGATTTAGGGTTGATTTGCTGCATATGCAAATGCTTATTGGTTACCTGGAAAGCTAAATAATCTGCCTCGAAGTAAGAAAGAGAAGAAGAAGTAAGAAATAGTAGCTTCACCATCTAAACTTCGTTCATTTTCGGACGACTCATTAGTTCTTTTCAGTGTAAGGGTCTGTTTGATTGACATGTCTATTTATCTCATCTATCTAACCATTGCATATTCTTGTCAGTCAACGGTGGCTGAAACATAGTTTCCGTTTTCCTTACATTCGTTGCATACCTTAAACAATGTGTACAATTGCTAACATGGCTTGGAAACTGTTACTGTATTTAAGAATTCCTATATTAAAGCGCAGATATCATCATGCAGCAAGCTTACGCAACGGTGGCAGGCCAAATGAAAATTTTGTAAATGATGACCATCACGAGAACTTGAAACACTGAACGCTAATAGCTCCATCATTTTCGCAGTCACTAGTGGTATGCTTATGAATGTTAATATGGGTTTTAACATAAGCATTTACACATGTTTTCTAACGTTCGTTATGCTACTATTACTAACAAGTATGCCGTGAGTTATTTTCTCATACATCTTTCAAACGTTTCACTGAAAAAAAAAACAAAAAAACAGCGCCTGCCGGCCCATCAACCACCATTACATTAACCAAACTGACGCGAGAGGCATCGGATATCAGACGCACAGCCACATAATGACAACTTCGCCTCTTTTTTGCACTCCAACACTTCGCCCCGCTGTTCATCATTTCAGCGAGCAAACACAAACCACCACCGGTCGGGCGACTCAAGCAGGAAGCATAAATCTCGGCGCGCATTCAAACTACCTCGTCTGCAACAGAAGCGAGAAGCGCGAGCACAAAAAAAAACGACCCACTAAATGAAAGTCCCTCTTCCATCATCATTGAAAGCTCGCAGCGCTGCTGCGTATTAATGATTTCCCGAAGTTCTCCGAAAAGGCTCGCGCCCCATTTGGAGGCGCGTAAGAAAACGAGATTTATTGCTTTCCTTATTTGATTAATAGTCGTAAACAGGCCGCGGGAGAAAAAAATTGGACATCGTTTTTCCCTTAACCCATGTTTGCGCTATCGCCAATGTTGTCGTTAGTGAAAAAAGAGGCGCGTGCTTTCAATCTGCTTCAATTTTCCTCCGCCATGTGCCAGTGAGTTGAGGATGGTCAGCAGCAAGGAAAGGACGAAACGAAACGGGTTTTATTCGTTTTCATTACTCTTGTCCCGATGCCCGGTTTTTGGACTGACCTACCGCCACTGCAAATGAAGCCGTCGGCCGTATCGGGACTCGTTATCGGATGATTTTTGAAATATTACATGCCGGTTGGTGTAATGATGATTGGAGCTAGTTTATGCAGTGCGGGTTCTTTTTGGAATTAATTAAATCTGGCGTGGGGGGATGGGGGAGAGAGAGAATATTTTATGTCGAAAACAGGTGGAAAGCTCGTATCTTAAGGATTTGCGATTGTTGAGACGATATTGTTTTCCTTTCCTTTAATGACACGATTTTATGGACTCGGCCCAACTGAAAATTCGAGGGCGTCGAACAAAACATTAACGTTTTCAATTTACTGATAAAGCAATCTTAGGTTCCAGTATAAGCTGATTGTCACGTTATAACAAAGAATGAGATAACTCGTTGCGCTAAAGCAGTCAGATATTACAAGTTGAACATCACACTCCATGACAAAATTATAGAAAAAAAAACTTCTGGAATAAGTTATCGGCCATCGAGTCTCACTAAATGAGTCGTCCCAACCTTGCTCTTAACTAAATCTAGGATTTTTTTCAAAAGGGCGAATCTAACCATGAGAGGCTCTCTCCTCTCTCGCTCTCATTCATTTATTATAGCGCCATTATAAATCTTTTGAGGGATTCTTTAGTACACATAGAAACACAGCAGTGCTGGCTACCACACTCTACAAATAGTTGAATGAAAAACGTAAAGCTGAATGGAATATGAATGAAGAGAGAGTAATCAAAGAGAGTCTCTCAATTGCAGATTCACCCTAATAAAAAAACCCTAGAAATGTTCTTGAAGCATTTTTAAAGTTATTGGTTCTAAATAGTTAAGAACAGATAAAACCTGTTGTTGTTATTGAAGAAGAGTGTGTACCATTGTAGTGGAGAAATTAACAATTCCAAAAATATCCTGAGCCATACTTTGAATCCGAACTGAGTTAAAAATGATTGGTTTTGTTTTGTTGCTGTGCTACATACAGACTTCACAAGTCAATGGAATTGTTTCGAGTATCAAATTTTCTTCAAAACACAAAAAATTCCGCAGTGTAAGAGCTACACGACGTCAAAGATTTGCTCATTTTGATTGGCTCGTTAGCGACTTACATTCGAAGTATTCCGCAAACCAAGAATCGCTTCCATGTAACTGGCTGCTCATTTTTTTTTTGCTCCGATCTAATGCCATCATGTTTCCTAATTTGCTTCTCCCTTTTTATGCAATCACTAAGAGTATCATACATATTTATGTCTTGGGTTGTTGTTTATGTTTGATACTAGTTCTTCCTTCCGATGCTGCATGTATTTGACTTGTTCGAAGGAGGAGGAAAAACGGACGAGGAAAAATAAACTTCAACTAGATTTATGAGTTTGCTGGGTAGCGCTTGATCAAAAGGCCAAATTTCTAGCTGCTCGGTGTGCTCATTAAAGATGAAGAAAAATGATGGCAAAAGATGTTGTTGATGATACATTTGATGCTCGTGCATCGAGACATCCTTATGGAAAACATGAATTGCATTATGGAACAGAGATGAAAATGTAGTTTTCTTATATTATTGATACTAGCTGATATGCCGGCCGTCAACTATGTTCTTAAAGAGAACTTAAACAGCTTTGATGGAATTCACAACTTCACTTAACTCAGCCTTATATGCAACAATCGATTACATTTTTTATTATAACTCATACATTATTTACGCTGGAAACAAAATTTAACTAGCAATACATTTGCTAACATATGTTCAATAAGCCATCTTGTAGTATGTATCACGAAAAGTTACACAACTCGTTTTGTAATTTCAGGATATTTCGAGGGATATGGATGTAATGTCGGTTTATGGGTACCAAATTGGGTCTAATTATGGATGCATGTTCGTCCCATTCGATGTATTTGTTATTAAATGTTGTCTAGGTACGATTTTTTTGCTGATTTTCTGATTCAAGGCGTTGCCAGCTGTATTAGCTCTACCCAACAAACAAGTTCATAAATTAAACTAAACTTTAACTACAAAAAACACTTAAGTGATTTTTACATATGATTTAGCGGCCATTCGGGAATCAAAACATTATAATTCACTCTACACAGATTTTGTTCCTTTAGTTTGTGTTAAAATGAGCCATATGAAAAACATTTACCCGAAACTCAGACATTTGTATTGTAAATGGTACCAATAACATCATTTTTATTACGATTTTCATGCAACGGGCCATAATTGGGAACAAAGAAAAAAATATGTCCCTAACATTGGTGTCGCGACCGACCGAATTGTCGAAGCCAGGTAAATCCGCCATACCGGATTACTGGAACCAGTCAGCCAACCGCCGGCTGCTGTTGTGGAATTCGTTCGTTGCCAACAAGCGAGGTTGATGCTGACAAGCGAGGGCGATACCACTCGCTTACTCGGCTTACTGCTAGCTACTAGCTGGTTGCTGCTTGTCCTCCTGGTGTGCCAACCGTACCGTACTGCAATCGTCGAATGAATGAGCGTGCATAGTAGTAGTAAAATTCCATTTTATTTTCATATTTTTCCGTTTACAAAACCAATTTTTACATACCAAGTGATTCAGCCCAATTGGCTCTAAATCTTTAGTTACTAGTTAGTGTTTCGAACTTAGTTCAATGATTTTAATTAATTTTTGTCTAATTCGTGGTTAAGCCCTGGGGCAGTATTTGATTTTAAAATTTGATAACCTAACTATAAACTAATCTAAATCTACAATTTGAAAATCCTAGGGGTGGGGAACCAGATCCCGGATGATCTGGTGTTCCGATGCCAGGCAGCGTGCCCTGTACCGATTGATAGACTCACTGAAACGTTCTTCAAGCAATGATATGTTGGCCTGACGGTGGACCTCAGATGTTCTTGTCCTCGGAGGGGTGTTCATTATCATCCTGAGGAACTTGTTTTGTACTCTCTGAAGCTTCAGGAGATGTGTTTTTGCACAACTCTCCCAGATTGGCATTGCATACTCGATGACCGGAAGTATAATTTGCTTGTAGACAGCAAGCTTATTTTTAAGGGATAATGTAGACCTTCTGTTGATCAATGGGTACAGTAGATTCAACAGAGTATGACATTTTGTGACAGTTTTGTCAACCTGATCCCTGAAAATAAGCTTGCTGTCTAGAGTGACACCAAGATAGACAGCTGATTTGGTCCATTCCACCGTTGTGTTGTTCAGGCTTATTTTACAATTCTCAGGCGGGACAAGTCTGGGAGAATTAGAATGTGGAAACAGGATGACCTGGGTTTTCGCTGCGTTGATACAAATCTTCCATTCAGTGAAGTATTCTGACAGAACATTCAGGCTTCGCTGCAGTTTCGCGGCAAGCGCTCTTATTACCCTACCATTGTGGACGACTGCGGTATCATCGGCGAACAACGACAGAGATCCATTTTCAGGGAGCGGGGGTATATCCGAGGTGAATAGATTGAACAGAAGTGGACCTAATATACTTCCCTGCGGAACACCGGCGGAGATCTCCTGACTACCGGAAACTGCACCATGCAACGAAACACGGAATGTCCTGTCAGAGAGATAATTTTTAATAATCTTCACCAGGAAGATTGGAAGATTGTATCGCTTGAGCTTGTACACCAAGCCATCATGCCACACATTATCGAAGGCCTTCTCGATATCGAGAAGGGCCATAGCGGATGTTTTCGAAACAGACTTGTTCCGCCTGAGGATGTTCATGACTCGATTAAGTTGATGGACTGTTGAGCGACCATGCCGGAAACCGAACTGCTCATCCAACAGGATATTGAGCTCGTCAGCAGATGTTAGAAGCCGACGGTAGATCGCTTTCTCAAACAGTTTAGATAGACCTGAGAGAAGGCTGATTGGTCTGTAGCTTCTGGAACATGAAGGATCTTTGCCAGGTTTCCGAATGGGGATGACTTTGGCTGACTTCCAGCACGATGGGAGTAGCCAAGACGGAGGCATTGGTTAAACACCACCGCCAGATGGTTGTAGAACTGGGGGCTCAATTGCTTGAGCTCCAAGTTAAATATGTTGTCGAAACCGGGGGCCTTCATGTTCTTAGAGGTCTTGATATAAGTCAACAATTCGTCAGCTGAGATCTCCAAATCTTCGGAGAAGTCGTTAGGACTTTGGTCGATGTTAGTTATAAGCGCGCTAACGGCAGCTTCGTGTGGACTGACGATGTTTTGACCGAGATTGTGAGAGCTGACGAAGTGTTGACTTATCTCATCAGCCTTCTCTGCAGGTGTTATCAACCGATCCCTTGAGTCATTGACGTCTAGTGGGATCAACGGTGGAATGGGCCTTGGCTTAGTTTTTAAAATTTTTGTCATCTTCCAGAACGGCTTAGCACAACCTGGCAGAGGGCGAATTTTGTCAGCGAAATCATTATTTCTAAGGTCCACCATTCTGGCCTTAATAATTTTAGACACTTGCTTGCAGTGACGTTTTAGAGTTGGCAAACCAGTTCGCTGGTATTGCCTTCTAATGGCGTTGCGTAATTGTATCAAATCTTTAGTGGGCCTATCAATAGGTACAGAATTGCTCACCTGTTCAATCGCTGGGATGTGTTGCTCCCGGGCCTGGGAGATCGCCTGTTCGATGGACTGCAGTTGTTGATTGATGTCATCGACCGACTCGAGGTGCACGTTGAAATCGACGGTATCGTCGACGTGTTGTCTGAACCTCTCCCATCTGGCACGATGATAGTTCCATCTGGTGATCCGATGCCGGTTGACCGAGGACCCAACTTCGACCACCACTGGGTAGTGGTCCGAACTGAGCTCCTGGTGCACTACCGGCTGGGCGATGTTGTTCCCTATGTTGGTGAGGAAGATGTCGATTGTTGAGTGGACCCCGGATCTGTTCAGCCGGGTGGGAGTATCCGGGCCCAGGATGGTGTAGTTTCCTTCTTCCATGTCCTCCTGCAGTGGTAATCCGTTCCTATTGCTCCGGGAGTTCCCCAAGGATCCGTGTTTCGCATTTAGGTCGCCGGCGATTATGAAATGTTCATGCCTCCGAGTTAGCTTGCGGATGTCGTTTCGTAGAACCGTTATCGTTCCATTGGTGGTGCTGGCTTGTCTCGGACAGTAGGCCGCGATGATGGTGATGGGACCTACTGAGGAATCGATCTTGACTCCGATGGCTTCGATGAGTTGTAGCTGGAAGCTCGGAAGCAGCTGGCAGTTGATGTTATTCCGTAGGGCAATGGCGACACCCCCGCCGACGGAAGTAGTTCGATCGAGTCTGATCAGACGAAAATCCGGAAGGAACACGTTGACTTCAGGCTTGAGATACGTTTCGGTGATGACTGCAATGTCGATGGCTCGGTCGTTGAGGAAGTCGATGAATTCTATTTGCTTGTTCTTGATCGAGCAAGCGTTCCAATTTGATATTTTAATTATTTCACGGTCCATTGATGAACGCAACAATGGCTTGGATTTGTTCCGATCGTGTTCGGCAGGTCCTTTTGATGATGGTAGCCTGTGTAAGAATGGCAACGACTTCCTCCGTTGTTAGAGCTGCGTCGTCGATAGTTCCGGATGCTGCATGAGCGTACGACCGGCCTGGAAGGGGTCTTGCGATGGCTGGGAGGCTGCAGCTGTGAACCGATGCTGAACAGAGGGCCGGCTGGGTGCCGAACGGTTTTGGTGCTGTTGGTGTGACGGAAGAGCCGGAAAGTTGTCGGTCGTGAAGGCCGGAGGTGGACCAGATCGTCGACGGCGGTCGGGTTGGTTGTTGGTGGACGCTTTCCTGCGAATTGCGATGAACTCAGCTCGCTTTGGGCATTCTTTGCTCGTTGCTTTGTGAGCCGCCCCGCAGTTGGCACACACTGGAACAGCGTCCTCCATCCGCTCACAGGCATCGGGTAGGTGATGCTTGCCACAATCGATGCATCGCTTTTCCATGTGGCAATTTCTGGTCCCGTGACCGAACATCAGGCAGTTCTGGCACTGAGTGACATCCCGGTGGACCGGTTGGTATCGGTCCCACTTGACGGCGATGTGGAACAATGCTCTGATGTTTCGCAGATCTTTCAGACACGTCGAGCTTTTCTCGAAGTGTATCTGGTACAGTTGGTCCCGATAACTTCGAGAGGTGTCGTGCCGACGCATTTTATTGATCTGCACCGGCTTGAGACCGTTGGTTTTTAGCTCCTCGGTCAGATCCTCCATCTTCTTTTCTGGCAGACCACGCAAAACCACCTTGAACGGTTTGTTGGCTGCAATATCGTGCGTGAAATATTGCACTTCAGACCGCTTTAGGAGTTCCTTGAAGGCGTTGAAGTGAGGTAGCGACGTAACCATCACTTTGTAACCCTGCGAGCAGAGTTGGATAGTGTACCTTAGGCCCTTGTTGATGAAGAAGTTTACCTTCTCAAGGAAACCTTCCGGAAATCCCTTCACAAAAAAGGGCGGTAATTTCTCCTTCCTTTCTATTTGCGGTTCGGCACCGTTTTCCAGAATGAGCGTGCATGACCGGTGTGCTCATATTTATACCCGGTGAGCACAAGTTTGCGGGTGAAAATTTCCCTCCTTTTTTCTAACCAATGAGCGCAAAGCAGATTTCAACAAGGGAGATTTATTGCTGATTGGTGTTTTTCTTCTTTACCTTTTTTTTCTGTATATTTGATGTAAGAATACAAGACAGATTTAATTTTCGCAAATTCGTAGGGCTTTATTGTACAATGATTGTTACAATATCAATGTTAGTTAATTCTTATTTCAGTTCTATCTCTACAATTGGGTTCACCGTTTTCATGTTAAATCATTGTTATTTTACCTATGTGACCTGTTAGTTTATAAAGTGATATATAATTTTTCTAACGGCATTTAAACATAATTGAAGTATTTCACTGTTTATCGTCATCATCACTACTATCGCTTACATCACTGGTGTTGTTCGGATTTGACCAAAAGATTTTTCGCATCCCTTGACAACGGTGTTTCCTTTGTCTTTCCGAACCCTCTTTTGCTCGAAGTCAATGGATCAGTTGTCTCTTACAATCGGTGTAAAAGATCCATGTTAGTTTCTATCATGGGCAGTTTCCAATGCATAATCTTCGAATTTCTCGCAGTCTTTTTAACATCCTGAAAATAATGCATTACAATGTTATTAATGGAACTTAACAATCGTTTTCTCTTCACCAGATACTAATGTGTCAAGAATGATTTTACAACATTATATAGCTCCACGATTGATTCCTGTGATCTGCGCTGACTGCTCCCAAATATCTATGTTTTACTGTAAAGAGTTTTTTTTTTGAAAAGTTGGTGATTATATTTTCTATGGTAAGGTTGATTCGCTCAGAAATGCTTGCAGTTTGATTTCCATGTTGGTTTCAGTTAAGCCTCCAAAATTTTCTTTTATGCGGGATACAAATTGGCGTTACGACTTTTGGATTCCAGACGTAACTTCATATACTGTTATACGGTGAGCTGCGTATCGCAAATTAAAGCCAATGCTTCCTATGAAGAATACGATACACAAGTAGCTGGAGGTGTACTTCTCATAGATTTCAACATCCGTGTTGCTCGAGTAGGTGTCGATTGAGTGGCAATTTGTATTATTGGAGCATCAGCCCTTTTGTCGTCTTCGCGAAGCTTCATCACAGTCGCAAATGTCAACTCATCTGCGCCATGTTCTGTTTGTAACTGTGCAGTTTTACGTCTCTTTACGCAATCTGAACACTCACTAAACGGTAGCTTTTTTCTTCCTCTCTCCTCACTCCTCGTCGACGGAAGCTTGATAACTACAGATTGCGGTAAAGATGCCATGGTTCGGTTATTTTTTAAACATAGTTTTTCTTCGAAATCGATAGTACGGAAACTTCCAGCTGCAGTGACAAGAAACTGATACAATATAGGAAAGGCTTGTAAGATGGAACACGATCCGCTTTTTGCTCGTAACATGTATGATTTTTATTTTTTCGCGGATTCAAAGACATCTTTCGAAAGAAGAACTAAAAGGCTCTAACTTTGCTGAAAAAATTGATTATATGTTAAAGCCTATTTTCGAAAACCATCCAAAATTGCAATTTCGAAAAATGGCTTGTAGATGGAACACCATTCGTTTTTTGCTCGTAACATGCATAATTTTTATTTTTTTCATCTTACAAACATGACGCCATAAACACAAAATATCAAAAAATTGTTTTACTTTACGATTTGTTTGGAAATGCCTTTGGATCATAAAAATACACCAAAATTGCTAGCCAACACAATTCAAGCAAAACAATGCATTACGTCCTAAGTCACATTGAGAGACTCTCTTTGTCGACTCTCTCTTTGCTTTCCTATGGCTATATAAAAACATGTTTAACTATTTTCAACATACAGTACTATAGTATTAAGTGTGATAAGGGATCCAATACGTTGAAAGCATCAGCAAATCGTTTGACTGATAAGCTATTAACCAAAGAGAAAGTCGACGAAGAGAATCTCTCAATGTTACTTAGGACCTAATTCATTGTTCAGCTTGAAATGTTAACCTCTTGATATCGAAATTTCCACTTATTAAGCACTAGAAATAATTGCTATTTTAATTATGGTAACACTTTCGAACAATGAAGCCTGAATTAGCTAAATCGAATGAGTGTATTCACTCCAAAAGTAAATGAAAATTGAAGAATAGAAAAAAATATCAGGTTAACACTCGTCAGCGCGAAAGTGTTGTCACTGTGAATGTCAAAAGTGGCGCTGTTCCATCTTACAAGCCTTTCCTCTACTACTCCTATCTGCTGCCTCAACTGCTGCTGCCGATACGTCCGCAACTGCTTATAACTCGTCCACTGTATCCGAAATACGTCGAAAGAATGTCTCAACAAAGTTAGTTAATTCGTTTTTTATTTCAATTCTTTGTCTTACATACTACTTTACAATTTTAAGAGTTTAAGCCCAATGGGCTCTTCAGCATTGTTTAACGTTTTATGTCTTTTATGTGTTAAGTGTGTTTTGTGTTTTGATTAATTATTTCAGTTCAGCCCTTGGGGCATAATTTGTTAAAATTTGATAACCTACCTAATCTACAACTAAAACTACAATTGGAAAAACCTAGGGGTGGGGAACCAGATTCCGGATGATCTGGTGATCCGATGTCAGGCAGCGTGCCCTGTACCGATTGATAGACTCACTAAAGCGATCGTCGAGCAATTTTATCTCGGCCAGACGGTGGACCACAGATGTTCTTGTCCTCGGAGGGGTGTTCATTATAATCCTGAGGAACTTGTTTTGTACTCTCTGAAGCTTCAGGAGATGTGTTTTTGCACAACTCTCCCAGATTGGCATTGCATACTCGATGACCGGAAGTATAATTTGCTTGTAGACAGCAAGCTTATTTTTAAGGGATAATGTAGACCTTCTGTTGATCAATGGGTACAGTAGATTCAACAGAGTATGACATTTTGTGACAGTTTTGTCAACTTGATCCCTGAAAATAAGCTTGCTGTCTAGAGTGACACCAAGATAGACAGCTGATTTGGTCCATTCCACCGTTGTGTTGTTCAGGCTTATTTTACAATTCTCAGGCGGGACAAGTCTGGGAGAATTAGAATGTGGAAACAGGATGACCTGGGTTTTCGCTGCGTTGATACAAATCTTCCATTCAGTGAAGTATTCTGACAGAACATTCAGGCTTCGCTGCAGTTTCGCGGCAAGCGCTCTTATTACCCTACCATTGTGGACGACTGCGGTATCATCGGCGAACAACGACAGAGATCCATTTTCAGGGAGCGGGGGTATATCCGAGGTGAATAGATTGAACAGAAGTGGACCTAATATGCTTCCCTGCGGAACACCGGCGGAGATCTCCTGACTACCGGAAACTGCACCATGCAACGAAACACGGAATGTCCTGTCAGAGAGATAATTTTTAATTATCTTCACCAGGAAGATTGGAAGATTGTATTGCTTGAGCTTGTACACCAAGCCATCATGCCACACATTACCGAAGGCCTTCTCGATATCGAGAAGGGCCATAGCGGATGTTTTCGAAACAGACTTGTTCCGCCTGAGGATGTTCACGACTCGATTAAGTTGATGGACTGTTGAGTGACCATGCCGGAAACCGAACTGCTCATCCAACAGGATATTGAGCTCGTCAGCAGATGTTAGAAGCCGACGGTAGATCGCTTTCTCAAACAGTTTAGATTGACCTGAGAGAAGGCTGATTGGTCTGTAGCTTCTGGAACATGAAGGATCTTTCCCAGGTTTCCGAATGGGGATGACTTTGGCTGACTTCCAGCACGATGGGAAGTAGCCAAGACGGAGGCATTGGTTAAACACCACCTCCAGATGGTTGTAGAACTGGGGGCTCAATTGCTTGAGCTCCAAGTTAAAAATGTTGTCGAAACCTGGGGCCTTCATGTTCTTAGAGGTCTTGATGTAAGTCAACAATTCGTCAGCTGAGATCTCCAAATCTTCGGAGAAGTCGTTTGGACTTTGGTCGATGTTAGTTATAAGCGCGCTAACGGCAGCTTCGTGTGGACTGGCGATGTTTTGTCCGAGATTGTGGGAGCTGACAAAATGTTGACTTATCTCAATAGCCTTCTCTGCAGGAGTTATCAATCAATCCTTAGAGCCATTGCTGTCTAGTGGGATCAACGGTGGAATGAGCCCTGGCTTAGCTTTCAAAATTTTGGTCAACTTCCAGAACGGCTTTGCACAATTTGGGAGAGAGCGGATCTTGTCGGCAAAATTGTTATTCTTAAGGTCCACCATTCTGGCCTTAATCGTTTTTGTCACTCGATTACAGTGACGTTTGAGCGTTGGCAAACCAGTTCGCTGGTATTGCCTTTGAATGGCGTTGCGCAATTGAATAAGTTCTTTAGTGGGTCTATCAATGGGTACAGTGTCACTCACCTGATCAATCAACGGCACATGTTGCACCCGGGCCTGGGAGATCGCTTGCTCGATGCTCTGCAGCTGTCGCTCGATGTCATCAACCGAATCTAGGTGCATGTCGAAATCGATGTTGTCGTCAACATGTTGTCGGAATCTCTCCCAACTGGCGCGATGGTAGTTCCGTCTGGTGATTCGATGCCGGTTGACCGAGGACCCAACTTCAGCCACCACCGGATAGTGGTCCGAGCTGAGCTCCTGGTGAACGATCGGCTGGGCGATGTTGTTTCCCATGTTGGTGAGGAAGATGTCGATTGTCGAATGGACCCCGGATCGGCTCAACCGGGTGGGAGTATCCGGGCCCAGGACGGTGTAATGTCCCTCTTCCAGGTCTTCCTGTAGGATAATTCCGTTCCGATTTCGCCGGGTGTTCCCCCAGGTTTCGTGTTTCGCATTCATGTCGCCGGCGATGATGAACTGCCCCTGCCTCCGAGTTAGCTTACGGATGTCGTTACGTAGGGCCGTTGTTGTTCCGTTGTTGGTACTGGCTTGCTTGGGACAATAGGCCGCGATGATGGTGATTGGGCCGACAGGAGTTTCGACCTCGACTCCGATGGCTTCGATGGACTGCAGCTGAAAACTCGAAACAGATGGCAGTTGATGTTGTAGTGCAGGGCGATCGCAACTCCTCCTCCACTAGAGCCGCTATGATCAAGTCGCACAATCCGGTATCCTGGGATGACGATGCTGATTTCCGGTTTTAGGTGTGTCTCGGTGACGATGGCGATGTCGATGGCCTTCCTGTTAAGGAAGTCACCGAGCTCAAGAGTTTTGTTCCGGATGGAACAAGCATTCCAATTAAGAATGTTGATGGTGCGTTTACGGTCCATACTTAAAGATGAACGTCATCGTCACGGATGTGGCGGCTTTGAGCTGTTCTTCCTTGGAGCGGCAGGAACGTAGTTGGCGATAGAGCTCTTGCACGAACTCGACCATTTGCTCCGAGTCGTAGAGCTGACCATCGACGGGTGATTGCGTGGAGGTATTGCGATTCGGATTGCCCCAGCCTGGAGGAGGCGTCGGGTTGGGGGCAGCGGCAGCTGCGGCGAAACGATGATGAACGGAAGTTGACGGGCGGTTTTCTTGGCGGTGATTTAATGGGATCGGCGGTAGGTTTGGCACCTGGTACTGGAGCGTCGGGAAATTTTCTTCATCCAGTCGAGGTGGCGGACGGCGTTGCCTAGGCCGGGACTTAGTGGACGCCTGTTTGCGGATCGCCAGAAACTCTGCACGCTTGGGACAAGTTCGGTTGTTACCTTCATGATTAGCGCCGCAGTTGGCGCACTTTGGTGGTGTTCCTTCATCCATTGGGGCGCAATCCATGGTAGTGTGTGCTCCGGCACACTTGCCGCAACGTGGTTTCATGTGGCAATTTCGAGTTCCGTGGCCAAACACAAGGCAGTTGCCACACTGCGTCACGTCGTGCTTTCTCGGGCGATACCGGTCCCACTCGACAATCACGTTGAAAAGTGCCCGTAATTTCAACAGGTCCGTGACGGAACCCTTCTCCAGGTGGACCAGATAGAGTTGGTCTCGATGATTTCCCTGTTGTTGACGTCTGATCGGGAACACTTTCACTGGTTTTAGAGCCGCTACTTGCAGCTCAGCAATGATTGCCTCCGGGTGCATTCCGGAAGGCCACGCAGAATCACCTTCAGCGGCTTGTTTCCTGGTGCGTCGTGAGTGTAAAACTCATGTTTCTTGGTGACCAGGTGAGCACCAACACCACGGTAGTCAGCCTCCGTTGAGCACATGATCTTTGTGCCGGTACTGCACAGCTTGAAAAGCGGTTGAATTTTGATTGCTGCAAGCTCAGCCCTGAGAGCAGCGACGTCGCTTTGATGTGGTGAAGAGCGGGGGACTTTTTACCTTCTTTGGCACCTCCTGTACCGGGAGCATGGAAAATTTGTTGCTCGCTAATAGTCGAGGCGTTAGGATCCGCTGGATCGGCATCGTCTTGGCGCAGCCGCTTGGTGCTGCTCGGTTTCCGGAATGGCGTCAGGAGCTGATGCCACTGGCGTGGATGTCACCACGTGTTGATTTTTCGACCCATTGCCACGGCAACAGGTCGAGCGAAAAACTTGGTGAACTTTGCAGCGCTTGCTTTTGTCTTGCCACCACCAAAAGATGAGCAAGCGCAGGTGATATTTCGCGAACCGAACACGCAATCGCGAGAAAGCGGGCGAGGGGAAAAACGGGAGAAAAAAACTTTTACTGCGAGGGAGCGAAAAACACGACCAATCGTGTCGCTTGGTAAAACTGGAATGATGTCTCTACAAACGCAAGTAGCTTTTATTTATACAATGCATGATTGCTTGTTTACACTGCGTTGTCAAAGCAACCAATGGAATTGAGTTTTATGCGCATGCTCTTTATTATACGGGACACCTGACAACCTCGGTTAAAAACCCGTTAAAACAGCAAAAAAGGAAAAGAAGCTCTTTATTTATAGTTTTATCACGCTCAAAAGTTTTTACACAAATAATATGTAGTATAAGCGATAGTAGTGATGATGACGATAAACAGTTAAATAATTCAATTATGCCTATCTCTTGAAACGCAATGCTATCGAATATGTTAAGAGAAATGAACCTGGCCGGTCCTAGTGAAGTCATGTAGTCGTTCTAAGAACATTGGGTTTGGTTTATCCAACGCCTCCCCCCCCCCCCCCCTTACTGAGTGACATTATTAATGGACCTTCCCCAATGATTGGTTCAACTTTCATATGCAAATAGTTTCGTCTGCGGAAATTTGTGGATTACTATGATTTTTGACGCCGAAAAAGAGATTTTTTTAAAAATAAATCATCAATTATCTCAAATACATTAAGAGATAAAAATATACCATTTTCAGCAAATTTGTGTGTTTCTATACGATGAACAAAAGAGGAGAATATTGAAAATTTGTATAAAATCGCCACGGGAAGTTATATTAAAAAAAACTGAATTAGAGGGATGTTCAATAGAAAACTCTCCGAATTTACATTAAAACCAATAGATAGGCTTATGTCAGCTTCGGCAAGGTTGTTTTGTATTGAATTTGCTATTTCTTTGTCGAATAAAGTTTATTTTTATTTGCAAAAATTAGAAAAAAAAAAATTTCCTCACTCCACTGGAGATTAATCACCAAAATTTTATCAACATAAGATGGATAATAATTTAAGAAAAAACTTTGCTGATCCGATCCGATATAGCAAAATAACGTTATTTTCGTGGTCAAAACAATTTTGATCACGTTTTTGCGCCTTTGGCAACAGTGTGAATCGGCGAGAAACCAGGACCAGCTTCGAAAGCGTTACCCGATCACAAAGCAAGCGTTTGTAGATGACAACGGCCAAACCTGCATGTATTGTACCGAACGTCGTTCAAATGTATTTAACTAGTTTCCTACCTAGAAATGACACGGAAACAACAGAAGTTAAAACTAGCTGATCACTGTTTATTTAATTTTATTGAATCTAGGCTAGTTAAATTCCCTTAAATCTAGTTACGCTTTGTTGGACAGTACACAAGTAAAATTAAGGACTAGAAATGTAAGTAAAAAACAATGTAAAACACAAATTGTTCCCGTTACTGCTTCAGGAACTGGTAAGCAAGCTAACAGTCACATTCAAGCTGAACTGGTCTCTCTTCAAGCGCCAGTATGCAAACGCCGATCTCACAACATTAGGGTGCTTCATGGATAAGATCGTGACAGCTGCTAGTAAGGTGACTTTCTTGAGTGAAGCGGATGGACATCGCAGCAAACAAGACAAATCGAAGACGAAGGAGAAGTTGTACTTGAACACCCATGCCGCATAGGAAAATACGCCGGAGAATGTCACCGGTGGCGACCGCAAGCAAAATAGGCCTAGGCCCTGTGCATTAGGCCATCCCTTATTTTCAAAAAAGTTGCCAAGTCAAGAATTCCACCTCTTGAAATGTTCGTCTTGGCTAGAAAACAAACATACTTAAATTTCAAAACCGTACGTTGACGTTAAGTGCTCCCCCAACGGACCTGAAGAAATGGTAGTACGGATGGCTACCCACGCGGTGGCGAGCACGCTACTGTAGTGTATGGTCTTGCAGGTCGACTAAGATCAGAGTCGTCAGGTTGATAACATTTTATGTTCGTTTTTTTTTTATTATCAATGTTGTTTGGGACACTTTATCATCAGTACACCAGTTTTTAGGTACAACACAATCACGTCATCATAGACGTGGCTGGATAGCTCAGTGGTTATCCGTTCTGCTTACTGAGTAGATGGTCGGGAGTTCAGTCCCAGGCCCGTCCCCTTCCTTGTCATTTGTCACTACATTTGTCAAACTAATCATCCTTCCCCCTCCCCAAAGACCGTGAGGACGTGGCCGGCACCGATACTTTGGATAATTTTGGATCAACAATAGAAAAGGGCCCATCAACATTTGTAAACAAACACTCCTGGGCCTGTTTTCTCGGAAGCCGTTGGCTACACGCGCAGACCTACAAACTCATCGTATAGGGGAGACTTTCCCCTACATGGTGATGGTATTGGTTTGCATTGCGAGGAAATAGGCCTAGAAGTGTTTGTTTACAAATGTTGATAGGCCCTTTTCTATTGTTGATCCAGAATTAGTGAACTAGTGCATTGAAGATGTTAAGCTATAACTCCCAAGCTCCGCTCCATATATGTATATGTGGCTTTCTCTCTGTGCAATTACACTACTTCTGATCGGTAACGGAGTAACCACGTCCTCACGGTCTTTGGGGAGGAGGGAAGGATTATTAGTTTGACAATCGTTGGTTAGAGACCGTGTTTACCACTGCGTCTTCACAATTGTCAAGGGAAGGATAGGATAGTTTTTGTGTTAGTGAGGTAGGTTATTTTTAGATCATGGATTCAGTGTGGTAAGTGAAAGAGGCAAGTGACAAATGACAAGGAAGGGGACGGGCCTGGGACTGAACTCCCGACCATCTACTCAGTAAGCAGAACGGATAACCACTGAGCTATCCAGCCACGTCTATGATGACGTGATTGTGTTGTACCTAAAAACTGGTGTACTGATGATAAAGTGTCCCAAACAACATTGATAATAAAAAAAAACGAACATAAAATGTTATCAACCTGACGACTCTGATCTTAGTCGACCTGCAAGACCATACACTACAGTAGCGTGCTCGCCACCGCGTGGGTAGCCATCCGTACTACCATTTCTTCAGGTCCGTTGGGGGAGCACTTAACGTCAACGTACGGTTTTGAAATTTAAGTATGTTTGTTTTCTAGTCAAGACGAACATTTCAAGAGGTGGAATTCTTGACTTGGCAACTTTTTTGAAAATAAGGGATGGCCTACTGTGCATCCTGCTAAAAGGAGAGTTATCAGATAAAGGACTGTCACTTTATCTGCAAGATGGCGCTAGTGGATCTCTGGATATTCATGCATGAGCGATTCTTGTGTTGTCGCTGTTTGATACTGCACGCAAAATTCCCTTGTAACGCGAGCAACTGTGGAGAGCCCAGCTGTGACGAGCGCCATTACAAGCTTCTTCATCTCGGAAATCCACAAGTATCCAACACTATCGTATCACCGAAGACTACAAGCACAGTTACAGTTCATCGATAGCTCAAGCAAACTGTGTTGTTCCGGATATTTCCTGTCTCATTGCATGGGAATGGAAAAACGATTCAAACGTCCGTTTTTCTATATGATCATCTAGGGCGCTGGTGGAGTCCAAGAGCGCAGAAGAACTTGGACTAAGCGGTGACGTACGTCCGCTATGCTTGCAGTGGACCAGCGACATAGAATGAGTGGAGGTGAAATCGCAGTTAATCAAATTGCAGATTTCGGATGCGACAAGCAGCCCTCGATACGATTTGCAGGAGGTGCACATCGTTGAGAATCTCAATTTTTCAACTCAAACCATTGACCTCAGCGAGGTCTGCAAACAGTTCCCGTATCTTCAGTGTCTACCAGTGCACAGCTACGCTAAAGCTGTTCCCACAATACTGATCGGCTTGGATAACTCGTTCGTCATGGCAACACAGGAGAGCAGAGAAGGACCCAGTGGTTGCCAGGCTAGGATGGGTGGTCCGTTGAAGCACATGTGCAAAAGAGGATCAGTCCAGAAACAGGCTGTTCCACATTTCCGTTCGAGCACCCAATGACAAACTCCACGAATTAGTCGAAAAATTCTTTGCGTTGGATGGCTTGGAGGTTACAACTTCTACAATGGAAAGCGACGATGACCGACGTGCCAGGCAGATACTCGAAAGCACTATCCTACGTACGGTGTGAGAAAGATTCCAAACAGGCTTTCTGTGGAAACATGACAATGTAGAATTCCCGAACAGCAGACCCATGGCGGAAAAGAGTTTCCGGTGTCTTGAACGTCGTCTAGCATCAAAGCCCGACTTGACCGACAACGTAAAAACTATACCAGACCGGAAATCGTACCCAGCCACCTCCAGCATGGTGTTGCTTGCGCGCCTTTACCGACTGAGCTAAGGGAGGACTCTTAATAACTCATTGATATCTAATTAGCGTCGAGAATAAGGACTGTTTTTAACGTGTTAAAACTATTTTTTTGGTATAATTGAATATCGTACTGAAGCATGTTTTTTATCCAAATAGATCAAAATAAACCGTATACTACCTGAACTTATTGAAACAAAAAATTTCATGATGAATATTGCAATTAATTCTTACTGGTTTATAATAGAAATTCCTAAGATGAAAAATTCGGTTATTCACAGAATTATTTGAATTTTTGTTGATATACTGTAGGGTCGCCATTCACCGCTCACTGTATTTATATTTCAATCAATTTTATCTTTGTCTTAAAATTACGGCAAACAATAATAATTGATACTATTGATTCTTGTTATAATATTGCTAACTATCTTTGTTGGTATTTAAGTAGTTCTTCAGAGAATGATAGGAAAGATCTTCGGATAACTATAGGAAGACTCTTAAGCAAACTTAAAGGAAATTCTACAGAGTACTCCAGGAAAGTTTGTCGGGAAAATTCAGGTAGATCTTAAGCTTCTTTAGATAACTACAGGGAAGTTCTTTGAAAACATTCACTGCCGGAGGACGCATAACTGTCCTACGTGCTATGGAGTTCAATACCACATGGCACAGTTATGCGTCCATCGGTGTTATTGAGAGAAAATCAGGAAAGATGTTCAGAGAACTTCTGAAAAGTTTTTCAGAGAAATTAGGGGATGTTCTAAGGAGAACTTCAGCAAAGTTCCACAGAGAAATTCAGGGCAGTTATTTAGAGAACTCCAAGAAAGTTTTGCAGAGAGTTCAAGGAAGTTCTACCAGATAATATAAGAGAAGTTCTAAAGAGAAATTCAGAGAAATTCTGCAGAGAATTTCAGCGAAATTTCACAGAATTATTCAGGGCAGCTCTACATAGAACTTAAGGGAAGTTCAAGAGAGAACTTAAGGAAAGTTCTACAGGGCACTTCAGCAAAATTCTACAGTGAACTTCAGGAAAGTTCTTTAGAGAACTTCAGGGGAGTTCTTTAGAGAACTTCAAGGAAGTTCGTTAGAGAACTTCAGGGAAGTTCAACAGAAAACTTCAAGGAAGCTCAACCGACAAGTTCTCTGAAGATTATCCCCGAAGTTCTCTGAACACTTTCCAGAAGTCCTTTTACTAGCAATTCTATGAAAAAAGTGTTCAAGTGTTTTTTTTTAGAGTGATCAAATGAAGTGTTAATTTTAAATTCTCCTAGTTTCCCAATCATTTCCTGAAATTTTTCAAAGAGCTTCCGCGAAGTTCACTGAAGAACTTTTATTAAACTTGTTATTAATTTAATTGAAAAAAAAAAGTGTTATTACTTTGCCTAAGTTCTCAGAAAAATGTCGCTGATGTTCTCTGGAGAGCTCTCCAAAGAACTTCTCCGCAGTTGTCCAAACAACTTCCCTGCAAATCGCCAAAGAACTTCTCTGAAGTTCTCTGAATTATTTCTCTTAAGGTCTTACCTGGATTTTTCCGACAAAAATCTTGAAGTTTTCTCAAGAACCTCTATGAAATTTGCTGTGAAACTTCCAGAAGTTCTATGGAAATCTTTCCTGAAATTTTAACGACAACTTCCCTAATGTTTATGAATTTATTGTTTTTTTTTTTGTTGCAACTTCCTTGAAGAGCTTCGCTGAAGTTTTTTAAAGAACTTCTTTGAATTTACACGATGTTTGCTCAAAAAACTTCCCTTACGGTCTTCAAAGAATTTTCTTGAGTTTTTTTCAAAGAGTCTTGGAGTCTTTTAACGAAATTACCCAAAATTCTCCAAAGAACTTCTAAATAACTTCCTTGAATGTCCTCTAGAAATTCTCTAGAGGACATTACCGAAGTTCTCAGTAGATTCGTAGTTCGTCCTGGATTTCTTTGAAGAACTTGTTGTTCTCTGTTCTCTGAAGAACTTCACTCAAATTCTCTGTAGTACTTTCTTAAAGTTCTCTGAAGAACTTTTTGTAGTTCTCTGCCCCGAAGTTCTAAGTAAAACTATCCTGAAGTTCTAAGTAGAACTTTCTTGAATGTCGCTATAGAACTTTCCTGAAGTTTTCTAGAGAACAAACCTGAAGTTTTCTGTAAAATTTCGCTGAAATTATCTGTAGAATTTCTCTGAAGTTCTCTATAAAACTTCTCTTATGGTCTATATTGAACTTTTCTGATTTTCTCTGTAGAACTTTTCTGAAGTTCTCTGTAAAGCTTCCCTGAAGTTTTCTGTTGAAGATCCCTGAGGCTCTCTGAAGAACTTCCCTGAAGTTCTCTATAGAACTTTCCTGAAGTTCTCTGAAGAACTTTCCTGATTTTTTCTGAAGAACTTCCTTGAAGTTCTCTGCAGAACTTTTTTCCTGAAGTGCTCTGCAAATCTTCAAATAGTTTTCATTGTAGGTCTTCGAATATTTTGTTTGAAGATCTCCGATTAATTTCCGTGAAATTTTCCGCACAACGTCTCCGAAGTTAACTTGAAAACATTTCGCAGAAATTCTTTCAAAAAAAAATTCACCGGGCCCGTCTTTAAATTGGCCAACTTTTTTATTTTATCGGATCATTTGGATGATCACGTTGTCTATTGTCCGACCAAACGAAGAAATCGATACTTTCGTTACAAATGTTCAATAATTTACCCAAACAAGCCTCGCATATTATTTCTCATCTCCATTTAGTGTCCAAAGGTGTTCAATCAAGCCATTTTGTGATCGATAATGAAGACTTGATTCAAAATCCTGCTCAAAAAAAGCAAGACACGCTCCAAAGTCTACTTCTTCCGCCGATCTACCGATAGGACAGTTATGCCGGGAATATTGCTACCTGCAGTTGTAGTCGAAGAATCTCGCTGATCTTCAATTTTCATGTTGTGAAGTATGATACAAATCCGCATTATAAAAATCGGGGAACGTAAACAAAGATTTCGTGTAAAATTATGTCTTCTGAAACCGACACGTATACAAGTCGACAAAAGATGTGTTTGATTTTTCAAATGACAAGTGCCGTGACAGTGCTAAAATTTTTAGTGTCTGTCCAGTATGCGATCCGGAATCGGCTGAGCCCAGTAGAGCGAAAATTGCATCAGCCTAAAGGGCGATACGGTCAAAATTTGGTCAATATCAACTTGACGTATTTCTTTCAATTTTGCATTTAAAAAACCTGAACACCCCTCATTTTGAAGGTGTGTGTGTAGAATGTTGCTCCTATTTTGATTTTGGAATTCACTCTTCAGTTGTCAAAATGCCGTCCAAGCAAGAAGAGCAGCGTATCAAAATTTTGCTCGCGCATCGCGAAAATCCGAGCTACTCGAACGCAAAGTTGGCAAAATCGCTAAAAGTTGCCAAATCAACCGTTACAAATGTAATTAAAGTGTTTGGGGAACGTTTGTCGACAGCCAGGAAGTCTGGGTCGGGGGAAATCGAAAACCGGAAGCCGCTGAGACGACAAAGTGAGTTGCCGGTAGTTTCAAGCGAAACCCTAACCTATCTCTCCAAGATGCCGCAAATAAGCTGGGTGTATCGTCTACAACCGTGCATCGAGGCAAAAAACGAGCCGGACTATCGACTTACAAGAAGGTAGTGACTCCAAATCGCGATGATAAACAAAATACGACGGCCAAAGTGCGATCCCGGAGGCTGTACACGACGATGCTGACGAAGTTTGACTGCGTGGTAATGGACGACGAAACCTACGTCAAAGCCGACTACAAGCAGCTTCCGGGACAGGAGTTTTATACGGCAAAAGGAAGCGGAAAGGTAGCAGATATTTTCAAGCACACGAAACTGTCAAAGTTCGCAAAGAAATATCTGGTTTGGCAAGCCATCTGTACCTGTGGCTTGAAAAGCAGCATTTTCATAGCTTCCGGGACTGTCAACCAAGAAATTTACGTGAAAGAGTGTTTGAATAAACGTCTGCTGCCTTTCCTGAAGAAACACGGTTGTTCCGTACTGTTTTGGCCGGATTTGGCATCTTGCCATTACGGTAAAAAGGCCATGGAGTGGTACGCCGCCAATTTTATACTAATTGAACTTGAAAAACCTGAATTTTATACTAATTGAACTTGAAAAAGAAATTTAATTTGATTTTTTAAATAAACGATTTCACCGATTTACACGCGTTTTCCCTTGACCAAATTTTGACCGTATCACCCTTTAATGCACTTTGAATATCTATGTTAAGGGTACATTGTTTTGAATGAATAAATCTATACCTTAAGAAAAGGTTGAACAAATTTACCAATAAATATATCAACCAAAATATGAACGTATTTGATTCTCCGAATACAGCTGTTCACCTATTCCCCCACCCACTAAGCTAAGTGGGACCCGTGATGGGCAAGATTCGTTAATCATTTTGTGATTTCTAATAAAGTACCGCAAGTAATCAAAGAGTTGCTAATTAACTTCCTCCAGGGACCCTAATTACCGACAGGCAAATTGGAAAACTTGTCATCCCTTCTCACGAAAAAAAAGAGAAAAAAATTCTAGCGACAACGCTGATCGCTCGTAATCGCGCTCTTATTCCTATCATATTGGTAATAGCCACACGGCAGGTTTTCCTTTCACGGTGCGAGGGAAGAAAAGGTCCTCAACCTTTTCATAATCCCGGTATGGAATACATCAGCCGCCGTGGAACACAAAAAAATATGAAGAAGCGAGGGATAAGGAATCCGATCCATGTTTAGCAAAAGCTTATTCCTTCCTGATACCATCGCCCGGGTTGCTTCGGAGGGTAAAGACCCTCCGAAGCCGAAGAAGACAACTACCGAAACAAAGCTTCCTTCCCGGAAACATTGAGGCTATCCCTGATAAGCGAAATGTATTGAAAATTAATTCAGTCCTTCCTCTCGCTGGTTGCTCAAATCCAACAACAACAAATTCTAGTGGTCGGAGGAAGAAGGGAGAGTTTATTTACACAAGGGCTGGTTCCTCTTCTACCCTTATTGGTCCACTTGAATCTGGGGTTTTGATTGATTTACGATAATAGCGAAAAGAAGGGGTTTCTTCACTTTTGTTTATTCTCGCTCCAGGAACGGTAGAGCAGAAGTGTGTGTAGATGCTTGAGTGTTGAGAAGGTTGACCATTTCAAGGCTTCTTCTAGTGATTAGAACGAAAATTTAAACAATGGTGTTAATGATCGTCTTTAAATTTTATGGAATTTCTTGAATTAAAACCTTTATGAAGAGCTTTTGAATGGGCTGAGTTGTTTCCTATGAATTCCATTAATTTGGTTTCAACTGAAACCTGCGTTACAGGAACTATTTTAGTCCCTGCAAACTGCAATCCTTACAAAAGATATTTGGTCATTCATTCACAAAATCTTCGCAATTGTGAGAAACATATTTACAACCTTAATTGCCAGCATAAGAAACGCAGATTGAATTAAAAATGGTTATATTTTGTTAGACGATTAAATTTTGGTTAGAAATAGCAATGAAAGAAGGTTGCTTAACCTACAAAAATAGTTTCAGTCAAACTTTGTGATCAGACTTTGTTAAGTTCATAATTCCTACCATTTATATTTTTATTATTTCTTTTCTCTAACTTGTAATGAGAAAATCATCACTATTTTGTCCATTGTCTTACTCTTCTGTACTTCATACGTGGCATTCCCAGCAACACAGAGCAGAAGGCATCAGGATAGTTGTAGTTGATCATTTTCAACAAATAAACTTATTAGGTAAGAATGTATGCTAATATCAAGAGTTTTGATTAAATAGTAGATAAGATTATTTTTTCCCTGCACAAGAACATTCATCTCCAGTGCTTCAACCATTTCCTTTTGGGTGTCGTCCATCCTCAATGCGTCCTACTCGCGCTCGGCTCCAATCACGGGCGATTTGAATGCGTCACCATCTCTTTGATTACCTTGTGGACGTTGTGCCTGTCCTTTACATACTCGTAGAGTTCGTTGACCCGGTTTCTGAAAACCTCAACCATGATCCCTGCCCGCTTTTGTTGCATTAGTGTGGCCTCTCGGAGTGATCATCTATCTATTTTGCGGGATGGAAAATCTGCTAACAGACTCCTGAAGAACTCAGGGTATGAAGATGAGAGCACCAATTCCTCGACCCACTGAAAACCCATCCGTTCCTCGAGCCCCCGCCCTCCCACAACCACCTTTCGGTATAACTTCAGGGAGGGGGCTAGTATGCTTTACGCACCCACTATGCCTAACAACTCTTTAGTAGACCTGAAGCTGATTTGATCAAGATGGTCCTGGATACAAGCAGAGTTCGGGACGGCCGCGCCAGATCGTCTACAATCATCCTGTCTAACCACTTACAATTCCTGCCAAACCTTGCGTCATATGGTGCTTCCTCCGATCGAGAAAGCCAGGGCCAGGACTGAAGTTAGAACGTCTGAGGCCTTGGCTACTCACGGGAGGTCCCTGTTTCCCATGTCACCTGTTTCCTATGAGCGCTTATGGTTTCCGGCCGGATCCCGAGCCGTATGACGTTTCCTCCGTTGTAGTTTGTTTAGCCGTTAATTCAGCACTGCAATGCACTGGTGACCTCTGTAGTTTTCCGCTTTTTATGAATACTATCGCACCTCCTTCTTCTTTGTGTGGCATTTTTTTTTTTCATTTTCATCATGTTTTTATTTTACTCCGTTGTTCTCCATTTTAAGGATCCCCTCTCAAGGCTACTTCTCCACACGTTGTTGATAGTTTCGTATCGTGATCCCATGGTTATGTTTGAAGCAGAGAGGCCATGCTAGTTTTGATTGAGCCTACTACCCACCAGTTTGGCGACGAGCTACAAGCATACCTGGAAGCATGTCAAGGTTTAACCTAATGAAGACAACCGCATCATTAGCCCATTTGCCATGTCTGGAGGGTTTCATGAACAAAACAGGATTTCACTAGCTTAGATTCAATGTGCCGGTTGACAATCCAGGGTGGATGCACGGCGGGACAATTTAACGTAATTTGAATCGTTTATCTAAGATATCGACGTAAATCAGATCGATGTATAAGATATGTTGACTTGTCAATCCCAGTCACATTAGCTCATCTATGAGTGACTTCACTTTTGACGAAAGTGAGTCAAAAACACTAGAAAATTGAGTCAAATAGTCCCACCGTGCAAGCGCTCTTGATTAACGAAAGAGAGAGAAGAGAGTAGGAGAGAGAGAGAGAGAGAGATTGCTATCAACACGGAACTACCATAAAGTATAACTTCGTGACGAAGCAGCTGCGCTCCCAAGCACTGCTCTTGTGTGCCTGTTTGCCCCGGTCTTGTGCCCTTTCTGGACCAACCACTTCTTAAAGGGTGATACGGTCAAAATTTGGTCAAGGGAAAACGCGTGTAAATCGGTGAAATCGTTTATTTAAAAAATCAAATTAAATTTCTTTTTCAAGTTCAATTAGTATAAAATTCAGGAAAAATATTCAGTTAGGCTTCCGCTTTTCCAAATCCGAATTGCCGGGCCTTACGCTTGACCCCTGCCATCAGATTTTGTACAGCCACCTTGTCCACCTTCTTCGCCGCAGAAAGCCAGTTTGTCTGAACTGCTGCTCGTCCTTAGCAGTTTTTTGGTCTTCTTTAGGTTCCGCTTGACAATAGCCCAGTATTTCTCAATTGGGCGGAGCTCTGGCGTGTTGGGAGGTTCTTGTCCTTGGGAACCACCTGCACGTTGTTGGCGGCGTACCACTCCATGGCCTTTTTACCGTAATGGCAAGATGCCAAATCCGGCAAAACAGTACGGAACAACCGTGTTTCTTCAGGAAAGGCAGCAGACGTTTATTCAAACACTCTTTCACGTAAATTTCTTGGTTGACAGTCCCGGAAGCTATGAAAATGCTGCTTTTCAAGCCACAGGTACAGATGGCTTGCCAAACCAGATATTTCTTTGCGAACTTTGACAGTTTCGTGTGCTTGAAAACATCTGCTACCTTTCCCCTTCCTTTTGCCGTATAAAACTCCTGTCCCGGAAGCTGCTTGTAGTCGGCTTTGACGTAGGTTTCGTCGTCCATTACCACGCAGTCAAACCTCGTCAGCATCGTCGTGTACAGCCTCCGGGATCGCGCTTTGGCCGTCGTATTTCGTTTATCATCGCGATTTGGAGTCACTACCTTCTTGTAAGTCGATAGTCCGGCTCGTTTTTTGGCTCGATGCACTGTTGTAGACGATACACCCAGCTTATTTGCGGCATCTCGGAGAGATAGGTTAGGGTTTCGCTTGTCGTCTCAGCGGCTTCAGGTTTTCGATTTCCCCCCGATCCAGACTTCCTGGCTGTCGACAAACGTTCCCCAAACACTTTAATTACATTTGTAACGGTTGATTTGGCAACTTTTAGCGATTTTGCCAACTTTGCGTGCGAGTAGCTTCGGATTTTTCGCGATGCGCGAGCAAAATTTTGATACGCTGCTCTTCTTGCTTGGACGGCATTTTGACAACTGAAGAGTGAATTCCAAAATCAAAATAGGAGCAACATTCTACACACACACCTTCAAAATGAGGGGTGTTCAGGTTTTTTAAATGCAAAATTGAAAGAAATACGTCAAGTTGATATTGACCAAATTTTGACCGTATCGCCCTTTATTGTTCTCGCCCCGCTCTAATTTCATCTGCTCGTCCATACCCTTCCGATGTTCTTCCTTACACCTCCTGACTTCCCCCGGTATTTGAGGTAGCTCAGCAGTTCCTCACTGGTGGGACCCCAACTACTGGTGGATATCACTTGGAAAGCCTTCGTTTGATTGATCTTCGTCTACGGATTGCTGAGGTTGTCCGACAGTTCCAGTTCACAAGACGTCCACACTGCCGGGGCCCTACATATCCCCGAAGCTCTTGTTCTTCATTCTTCTCCGTTCGGCAGCTCTGTTCGCCACTCCCGCTGAAGAAATGGAATTATCTGCGTAACCACCGTTGATTGCCTTCTACGTATCTTCGTCACTGCACATACACTCCACTACTATATCGACGCAAAAGTCCTCTATGACTAATTTACGCGCTTCGTTTCGTTCTGCCGAAAATCGTGGACAGTCGAATACCACATGTTCCCGCGTCTCTTCGACGTTTGCACAGCTCAAGCAAAGTGGCGACTCTGCGAGCCCCAAATCTGTGCAGGTGCTTCCTGAAACATCCGTAACCTGACAGGAACTGTGTCAGGTGAAAACTGATCTCTCCATGCTTGCTCTCTAGCTATAAGGACACGTTCCACATGATCTCGATGTGTCCATCTTTCATTCTCTTCATTGTCTTATTCTTATTGTTACTTTCTCAACGACTCGGCCCTAGCTGTTTTGCGAATGCCTCGCTTTTCTCTTTGCCGGTAGCACTCGCAATCCTCTTCTACTACTATTCCGATAGAAATCCTTCCGGCGATGGCGCCAACCGCTTCCAGCGATATACTTCGGTAAGCGTTTGCCACTCTCATGCTTATCAAGCGATACGTGCTGTTCAGTCGTGTCTGGTTCCTTCTTACCTTGAGTGCCAACGCTCAGAATGGTCCACCATACCTCATTATTGACGTGGACACATTTGTCAAGAACTTCTTCTTACTGCTGCTTATCGCCGAGTTGTTTGGCATGATTCTAGTCTATTCTTTGATCGATTTCATCTCCTTTTTGCAGTCACGTGATTGTTGAAGCTCTCCTACTTTACCTCTCCCTTTGAGTCGATGCTATGTTCCCCGACCATGATTTTCACCTATTGTACAGCCTTAAGGTTGCTAATTATCACCGCTTGGGTTTTGTGATGCACTGACGTTAGCTTCTTCCCTCGCATCCGCTCTTACACCATGTCCATCGCCTTCTTGGCTAGTACGTCGACCTCCTCTCGTGATTCACCGATGAGTATCAGCACTACATCATCCGCAAAGCCGACGAACTTCACGCCTCTGGGAAGGTTCAACATCAGCACTCCATCGTGTATTGTAGTCCAGAGTGTTGGGCCGAGAACAGATCCCTGAGGATCGCCCGCTGTAACTGTCCTACTTCCCTCTCCTCTATCTGTTTGGTACATCAGAGTTCGGTTCTGAAAGTAGCTCTTCTAAATCTAGCGAAGGTATTCCGGAACCCTCATGCAGCATATCGAACTGGAGTTGGCTTCCCTGCTGGCACTGTTGAATGCATTCTTCACGTCCAAGGTAACCACTGCCCGATAACGATTACTCTGTCTGTGCTGCTTCTGTGCCAACTCTGCTTCTTCTACGACCATCCAAATGGCACCCACTGTCAACCTGCCCTTCAAAAACTGAACTGCATGATTGATAGGCCGTTCTCACTCTCGGTGTTTCTCATAGGCCTGTTCAGGATTACTAGTTATCTGCCGACTGTGTTCAGCAGCGGAACAAGTCTATATGGCAACGGATTTCCAGGAGGTTTTCCTGAACTCGGCAGCAACACCGGCTTCTGTTGCTCCAGTTCCAGTTGTCGAGCAAGTTTCCTTCGTCTATGCGTTTCTGCAGAGTGCTCCTGAACATATCCGGGCTCTCCATGATTTCTGTTTTCAGGGTTAGATTTGGAATGC